>JAOPHQ010000578.1:127500-192500 GCA_030340625.1 Merluccius polli
CAGGCTAACCAAGCATAGGCTCAAAAACTAACATCTCCAAAACATGGATGTGTTAAAGAACGCTCCAAAAGCACATGGAGATACACCCATTTACCACACAATCCCTCCATCAGCGAACTGCCATTCACTACACTATTTTACACTTGGATTCAAAAGTGAAACTGCATTATAATTTGATCTTCTAAATGCAGAGGACATTTTGAGTCAAAGAAGGAGCATAAGCTTGTCTTCACTAGATGAGGTTGAATCCATCTCTTTTTTTTTCTCTTTTTCATGACGTTTATTTGTTATGTGTCTAATCTAAAATGACCTTAAGGGAGAATGATGGGGCTAAAGAATGTCAAAAAAGAAGGAAAAGAAGGTGGGAACGTAAAGCCCCAGCAGCAGAGAGAAGCAGTGGTTTGTCTCACAGCGGTTGGGATTAATCTAGCCGTCAGCGTGACTTTTAAATCAGATCTTAGCCTTTAGTCACAGCTGCCGGGTGAGGGCAGTTCATCGGCTGAATTTTGAAATGAGCAAACTGTCATGGTGGATAATAATTTGTACACTATCGAGTCAGGGAGAGACTAAGCCTTTTGACACTTCCCCTTTTTAAATTAACCACGTTGTTGACAGCTAGGATCTGTGAATCCCGACAGCTGCACCAGAGGGGTTCAATAGATGGATTAAAGCTGGCCTTACTCACATCATTTCACTACTGCTATACTGGCAACTACTGCTACTACTATACTTAGTAACAACATCCATTTAAATCAAACAATCAAACAAAATAAAAATCACCTCTGGCTCTGTATTGACTTGCTTTCTCTGTGAAGGATGTTGGCTTGTATTTCATGGATGTGGAGGGTTCACAAGCATTCTTTTACAGTAGGCAGGAATACAATTATGAGTCAGGGAAATTACAGTATTAGACCTGGTTTCTAGGTGATACTGGCTGTTTTTTTTTTTTTTTTAGTTTTTATTAGGGACCATGTACAATTTCAAACATAAATGTTGCCATTTCATGTATTGTACCAGAGTTAGCCTGGGGCTAATTTACATCTGCAGTCCCGTTGCTAGGCGACATTGTCTGTTTGTTAGGTGACATTGGCTGGTTGCTAGGGGACATTGGCTGGTTGCTAGGGGACACTGGCTGGTTGCTAGGGGACACTGGCTGATCGTTAGGTGACACTGGTTGTTGTTAGGTGACATTGTCTGTTTCCTAAGTGACACTGGCTGGTTGCTAGGTGACATTGGCTGGTTGCTAGGTGACACTGTCTGTTTCCTAGGTGATACTAGCTGGTTGCTAGGTGACACTGGCTGGTTGCTAGGCAACACTGTCTGTTTCCTAGGTGATACTGGTTGGTTGCTAGGTGACACTGTCCATTTCCTAGGTAATACTGATTGGTTGATACATGAGACTGATTGGTTGACTCAAGGTTTTTTTGTTGCACTATATTAGTTCATATGTTCACATGTGCAAATACAACACAAAATAATTTCCTCTGAAACAGATATGTCTAAGATACAACACATCCCTCCCCTAACCCTCCTTGATCCAGTCCCTCCCTAACATGTTGTTTCATTGGCTCTTCTTGTCACCAGAAACATGAACTTTAGACGAAGAAGCAGCAGACACAAACACATTTCCAACGCATGCCGTTTGAAAAGCATGTTAACTAAAAAGAAAAAAAAGCTTTGTCAGAGACGTTTTATTTCCAGGATTACAGTGGGGTTGACTCACCCTCACAGCAACAGCAGAGGTAAATAAAATAAAACGTCTTCCTTTGTCTCTTCCCTAATTTTTTTAATATGTGTCAATCAAAACTGACGATGCATGGCTATGCGTTGCATGGCAAAAAAACGACGAATCATGAATGGCATGCTGAGCGCCTGAGGCTAGCATGCCATTCACATGCTAGCCCATATTTGTCCTTCTTTGTACATTCCAGGATTGTGTAAAAGCAGAAACAGAATGGTTGGTTGGATGGATGGTTTCAGCAGATTTTAAAGCCAGCGTTTACTGATATATCCAGAGATGGTGAGATAATTAGAGACAGCTTTTTCCCAAGTCACACTTAAATCGGTATTCTATTAGGATATGGACAATAGAAATAATTGCAGAAACGGCCTAGCATGCATATTAACATATAAAATAAAAATATTCAATCAAAATATATGATATAATGTTTAGACCTAACACCCCAACACTGCACCTGGCTAGGTATATAGAATATAATTGTGATTATATGGTTCTGATTAGGTATAATTATGTACAGTGTATAATTAATTATACAACAGTGTAAAGGTTTTAAAATAACATGCACATGAAAGGTTTAAAAGGATCCTTTGTTAACAGTATCTGCATTAATGCTTTTAATGAACACTGATGAGAGCAGTGATTACTAAATATCATGTTAAATAATACCACGGCAATGAGCCCATTCCTCAGTAGACTTTCGGGTCGACTTGTAGAATTACACTACTTCTAGCTTCAACTCAATTGTCTTATTGAGAGTAATAATGTGGTGCTAAATCCAACCCAGTTCCAATCCAACCTAGTTCATTAAAATACACCATCTGTAGAGAAGTCTATGGCTTCTGACGGTAAATGAATGACAAAAAACATTTTACAGGATATTCCGCATGAAGCCTATGGGCTTCTCCTCTGTGATTCTGAAAAGCATGTATATAGATGCATCTCAATGGATTAGAAAAGCCTGACGCGTGTGTGTGGTATTGGAGTCTCTACATACTAGAGCATCTAAAGTGTGTGTGGTAGTGGAGTCTTTACATACTAGAGCACCTAAAGTGTGTGTGGTATTGGAGTCCTTAGACTATAAAGTCATGAAGTGTGTGTGGTGTTGGAGTCTTTACAAACTAGAGCACTATAAAATGTGTGCTGTGTTGGAGTCCTTGTGTGCAATTTTAACTATTTTAACAAAACGTCTTGTTGAATGTGTTACAGACAGACAGAAACTGAAAGACTGTTAAACAAAACTAAACTCCTCCATCTCCCTCATACGTTGTGAGAACCTCATTCACACACTGGCTTAAAGCGCTCCTCCTTTTGTTAATGTGTGTCTTTCCATAAAGCGTCTTTCATTCTGCCAGAGAGCAGCCAGAATGCCGGCCCTGCGATTGACTGTCACTGCGCACAAGTCCTCCACACACAGCTTGAGGACGTCGTTTCAGCTGGTATTTCTACCTGCCGGGCAGCACACAGCCCAGTCCGCACTCTCCACAATAAACCTGTTCCAGTTTCCACCGCAACCCCGGGGCGGCCATTTTGACAACTGAGTGCATGCTGTGAGACTTTGGCTGAAGCTGGTCAAACTAACTTCAGAAGAACTTGCATCAGAAGAACCAAACACAACTACACCCAACGAATAGAGGACCACTTCCCACAACATTCAGACCCCCGGCACATGTGGCAAGGCATTCAGACTATCCCGGATTACAAAAGCACTGTCCACAATGCTTCCCTCCCAGATGAACTCAATCTTTTTTACACTTGCTTCGGCAAGGACAATTCTGACCTAGTCACCAAAACCCCCACCCATCCAGGAGACCTGCATGTGCTGAGGTCAGAGGATCACGACGCAGGGTGTGCACACGGAAGGCTGCTGGCCCTGCAGACGGCACACCTGGACGGGTCCACCAGGAATGCTCCAACTGGCTGGCTGAGGTCTTTCCTCACTATCATATTTAACCTCTCACTGTCCCAGTCCATAGTCCCCTGATGTGCTTCAAGACCACGTCCATATAAATCATCACCCACATGTCAAAATGACTACCGACCCAAAACTCACCCCCATTGCCATGAAGCACTTTGAGAGACTGGTTCTGGCCCACATCAAAGACACTACCCCCCACCCCCCCCCCCCCCCCCACACTTGACCCACATCAGTTCATCCCAAAAGGTCTACAGAGGACGCCATTGCCACTGCCTTCACTTTGCCCTGACCCACCTGGAATATAAAAACACATACACCCAGATGCTGTTCATAGATTCCAGCTCTGATTTTAACACCATCATCCCATCCAAGCTAACCACCAAACTCCTCTCCCTTGGTCTTAACCTCTGCCTCTGTAACTGGACCAGGGACTGCCTGACCAACAGACCTCAGTCTGTTAGGTTAGGTAACCACATGTCCTCCACCCTGACCCTCAGCACAGGTGCCCCTCAAGGCTGTGTTCTGAGCCCCCTCCTCTACTCCCTCTTTACCCACGACCACCTGACAACTCAACACTCAAACCCAATAACACCACAGTTGTAGGCCAAATCACTACCAATGACGAGACGGCCTACCGGGATGAGATCCTGCACCTCACATCTTGGTGCGCCTCCAACAATCCCCTCCCTTCCGTGTCCCTGGCTTTAAGTTTCTTGGAGTCCACACCAATGAGGACCTGTCCTTGACACCTTGACATATACCAACAATCTCTTATAGATCAACAATGCCTGTATTTCCTGAGGAGACCCACCTATCACCTCAACTCATATTGCTACCTCATTCAAAATATTTTGTACTGCATTTATCCTACACTTGTGTTGTGTTTATTATGTGCCATGTATGTCCCTATGTCCCTCCCCCTCCTTGAACCGTCGCGGTGCACGTCTCTTGCGGTGCATGTCTCTCTGCATCTCGGTGTCATTGATCGGCTTGGGTTGGGGTGGTGGTTCAGAGGACTTCGTAGGCTTTGCCCTTGCATGGGTGTACGATCGAAGCACTGGTAGTCGCACGTTGGGGCCAGACCGTTTTTACGCAGGATTGGACTGGATCCGCGGCAGCGTTCCATTATCAACATCTTCCACGCGTTGGCCCCCCAACAAGACGCAATGTAATTTTTTAATCAGTGACTTGGTCTTGTACAATTTCATGCGCATTAATTTTCCACTTACTTTCATTTAAAGGTCTCATTGCATCGTTTTTTCATTAATTTTGCAGTGGTCTCTAGTATTAATGAATGCCCTGTGAGCCGGTTTTGGTGAAAAAAATGCTCTGGTGCGCCTGTTTCAGGCTGTTCTAGTTTGGAGGGGGAGGTGGGCGGGGAAGAACGAGAGGTTTTCGGCTCTTACTCATGAATATTCATGACATTTATATGACTTGCCTCTGATTGGCTAACAACACTGTCCGTCACAGTGATGTTAGCCAATCAGAGGCGAGTGATCCCTCTAGTGCGTTATCAACCATAGACATCGTATACATATACTATACATCCATTAGATACATTCATCATATAAGATGTCTATGTTATCAACACGACAAATCACCACGACGTCACAACAACAATATACGTTCTTCCGGGTGGCAAAAGACGAAGCGTTCTCCGATGGCAGAACTAGTAAACAAACCCCTCCATCATTTGACAGGGCAGAGCGATCGAGAAAACAGTACATGGCTTGAATGAATGATTTTCTTCTTGCGGGGCGCTACGTGACGTCTCATTAATTCATACGGGTATGGGAAGTCTCATTTATATATTACGACGGAGTATTAGGGCCACATTAAGATTTTTTTTTCATTAAATTACGAGAATGAAGTCATAAATATTGATTTAATGACGAGAATAAAGTCGTACATATTGAATTCATTATGGCTACACTATAGGCTACACGTTAAACGTTTATTATACGGTTGTGCTCACTGAGCAAACCCAGGTTTAAGGCAGCCTACAGGTTAACGTGTGTTACATGTTGTTTCAGAAGTCGGGGTATTGCTGGACTCTTTCGCGTCTATCTCCGGAACGGAAAATGATAGCGACGTAATACTTTTTTTTAATGAAACCGAGAGATGTGCAGCATTTAGAAGTTACAACTTCAGATCAACAACAATGTTTTTAACAATGTAACACTGTTTACAGTAGCTGGCTGGATCGCTTCAGTGGAAGCCGCTCTCTTCCTGCCACCCGAAGTATCTTGACGCTTATTGTTTACAAACATTCTGAAATGCCGTATACTGTTTTCCTGAGGGCGGTCTCAAGCCAAGGTAGGCGAGGTCATGAATATTCATACACATTCATACGTCAGACTGTTGGGCTTTTTCTCACTTCCTCGTTTCTGACTTCCTCGTCCGTCTATGTTCTTACATTGGCTAATGCATGCAATGGGGGTAGAAGAACGTTTTCCACGTGCAGCATGCATATGCAACTAGGAGTGACCTATCATATTCCAAAAGGAGCAAGTAAAAACGGTTTACCGGTGAAGTACACCTTTAAAAAAACTAAAACAATAAACAATAAAAAGATGAAGATACACGCAAACATAAAATCACATGAACACACTGTAAACACTGCACACTGAAAGAGTGGAAAGATATTTCTCTAAAATAAATTATCTCTGTGTGGTTCAGCTAAATCTCTGAGCATGAAATGAGCAGCCTAGGGCACCCTGTGACATTTCAGAGCACGCTGGATGTCTCGTCTGGCTGTGCAGAAAGATAAACTTTATCACACACAACAACATAGACAACCTCAGGTTCAGCTCACTCATAGACCTACCTGCCCAAAAAACACTATGAGTGCTGAAATGGACCCCAGGAACAGAAGTCAATCTTGTAAATATGAGATAGTTACACTGATTCCATCTACTTTTAAATGTGTTTGTTTGCAGAAACGACAAATATTAATGCCATTTTGTTGCTTTTTATAAAACAAACAGCTACAACTATTATTTTTATTATTAGTATTACATTTATTATCATCATCATTAGTTGAACTAATAATAATGAAATGTGAATGTTCCAACATATCCGTGTTCATTTCTTTTATGTTTTCGAATGTGTCGTCGAAGAAACCTCCATGTTGAACTGTACTGAATCAAACAGAAGAAAGTGTCTCTATGCTCTATGATTGCTGTAGTTTGCCTGCCATTATTGTGGTGGGGGTGTCATGGCAACGTCAACGATTGGCTCCACAATAAACTCACTCATACAGCATGTCTCCCTCCATGACGGCTTCCAGCAGCGAGCCTATTTATTGATATAGAATATTTAAATCAAGTAAATAAACCATGTGTTCTGATTCCTATAGCTAGTCTCTGTGCTCTGTCCAGTTGGTTTGTTTAGTCTGATATCTAATATTTATGACGAGGATATATAAACTAGCACCTGATCTGCTTTAAGTTGAATTATACTTGGTTTCGGCTGGTGACACATGCACACACACACACACACGCATGCACGTGTGTGTGTGTGTCTACAGGCATTATGAATCAGGCTAATCAGTGGCATGCTGTGGTGGTCTGAACCGGCAGGGGGTCTACAACCCCTCAGTCACGTCAGCACCAAGACTCTCAGATGATGCAGCAGTCACCAGACAGACAACCCAAGCCAAACATATACAGCATCACAATTAGGCTGAGTAAAAGTTACATATATACCCATCTGCTTGGACAGTATTGCATTTCTTTGCTCCACTTATCAACTCTCCCTTTGCACTAAATTCTGGTTATGATTAATATAATACAATGACAAGAAGAAAGAAAAAGAAGAAGAGAAAGGAGGAGCAGGAGGAGAAGATGCATTTATTTATAGTGTCTTTTTAGATGGATACTTTCTAGAGATACACAAATCTCATCTTGGCTGAAGATGTATGTTTAATCAATAATCAATAATCACTGGACCCAGGACTCCATTACGTCAATGTAGTAGTCTAATTATTAAATGGACTCACTATGATTGTTAATTGCGTGGTTATCACACTAACGATGGATCAACAGCGATCAATGACAAGCTAGATGGATGGAAACTCTGAGTACATCTCAAGTGGGATTGTCCACCCAGGTGCTTGATGGTTAGATCAACCTACCAGCCTACCCAGTGGACTGTATCAGCTGGTAGGCTGATCTATCCCATCATACGTCTGGGTGTATTGGTTCTCAAGTAGAACCATGGTTCAAGTGTGACATCACGCTGGGGGTGCAGAGCTTCAGATATCTTCTTTCAAACTGCTTTTCTTTGATCTCTAATCACTTCCTTTGATCTCTAATCGCTCCCTTTGATCTCTAATTGCTCCCTGTGATTCAAATCTGCCCTTTGAAGACCAAAGGATCTACAGACTCCAATACCACACAATTCTTAGTGATCTAGCCAGTAAAGACTCCGATACTACACACGCTGTGAAGTGTTCTAGTCTTCTGCTGTGACTCCAATACTAGACACACTTCATGGTGTTCTAGTCCTGCTCTGCATCAACACTACACATGCTTTATAGTGCTCTAGTCCGCTGTGACTCCAACACAACGCATGCTTTATAGTGCTCTAGTCCACTGTGACTCCAACACAACCCATGATTTACAGTGCTCTAGTATGTAAAGACTCCAATGCCACGCACGCACTTTAGGGTTTTCTAATCCATTGAGATTCCAATACCACACATGCTTTAAGCAGAATGTAACGTATGATGGTACAGAGGGTGTTTCATCTATTTGTGAATCCCAATGCATCTATGCGTGTGTTGGTGTATGTGTGTGTGTGCATGTGTGATGCTTAAGCATCTATACATGTGTATGTGTGTGTGATTAAATGCCTCTGCATCTCTGCATGTGTGTGTGTGTGTGTATGTGTGTGTGTGTGTGTGATGATCCATCTATGCATGATCATACATGAGGATTAGCACCTGAAAACCCCTTTAGCTAACCAAGCTAACAAAGTTAAGAACAACAACAAACTGTGAGGGGAATGCGTCTTTAAATACCCCCGCCCCTCTCTCCTCTGCAGGTGGAAAACCAATCAGCTACAACAGGACCTGGTGAAAATCCCCACTGAGGCTTTGTGTTTAACAGCCTCCAATTATGGCTGCTAATCAGGGCACATTTTCTCTGGGGAGAGGAACACATAATTGCCATTCATCTGCACGGTGATATCAGCCCCCTTCTTCTGCGGATTTAAAATGACTCGTCATTGCGTCTCAGAAAAGACAGACACCCCCCCCCCCCCCTCCCGCACTTAACATCATCAAAAGGGGCCAATTAGAGTAACAAATAGACATGGGGCACGTCTGGGATGATTTGAATTTGAAAGGCAGACTGCTATTTTGAAAGGCAGACTGTAGTTTTGAGAAGTAGACTGCTATTTTAAAAAAGCAGACAGTAGTTTTGAAAGGCAGACTGCTATTTAGAAAAGCAGACTGTAGTTTTGAAAGGCAGACTGCTATTTAGAAAAGCAGACTGTAGTTTTGAAAGGCAGACTGCTATTTAGAAAAGCATCATATACACTGTTCGACTCATTAACATAAATGCTTAAGAATTTAAATAAAAACATTTAGAAGATAGTCCATTGAAGAGAGAAAAAATGACGTATGAATGGCAACTTATAAATTAAAGCTATCACATAAGAACCCACCAAAAATAACGCAATTCAATTAGCAAAAAGTGTCAAAATAGAGAAAAAGATTGCAGATTGCATTGAGAACAAATCAGCCAAAAAGGCACCAGGAAAACCATGGCATTTGATAAATGGAAAGTGTAATAAAAACATCAAAATAAACTTTTCTCATTTCCAGGATCTTCTTGAGATGGCAGAGAGATTGCAGACATACGCACGCATGCACGCACACAGGTATACACGCACACACACATACACACACACACACACACACACACACACACACACACGCACAGCATGTCAGCGCACAGCTCCATGACAACACAAGGTCTTACCTGTTAGCATGTCCAGGTGTGTGCTAGGTGAGTGCTAGTGCCTGCTAGGTGTAGTTCTCCTGGTTGTGTTGCTATATGTCCCATGAGAGAAGATCCACTCAGACCAACCACTGAACGAGATGTTCTCTTCTCTGGATCTCCTCTCTCTGGCTCCCTCTCTCTCTCTTTCCTCTCTTTATCAGTTTATGTCACTCTCTCTTTCCTCTGACTGTCTTACCCGCTCTCCCGCTCTTGGGCTTTCTCTCTGTGAATTGGAATGTCAGTCAATGATGCCTCATCTCAGCTGTAATCCGATTGGCCAGTTAAACGATGCAATGTACAGTATACACATGGTTCAATTAAAACCAACACGCTCTCTCGATCAGCTAAAACAAGTGTGTGTGTGTGTGTGTGGGGGGGGGTTGATTGTGATGATGGTGATAATGATGAGAGTGATGGAGAGAGAGAAGAGGGTGAATGGCAGGAAATGTTACAGAGTTGATGTATTGTATTTTGTAGGGCTGAACAATTAGTCAAAATATTATCAAAATCGCAATATCGCAATAGTGCAATATCCAAATCACAGGAGCTGCAATGTTTTGATAAGGGTAAAATGCAGAATTCGCCTGCCTAAACCTTTTTTTTCTCCAGATGTAAGAAAACATGTGGTAACGCTTTACATTAAGTAGACACTCATCAGCATTAATTGATACTTAACTAATGCTGAGTTCATCCTGAGTTAATGTAGGACTCATGGAGGCCATGGATGAATGGTTACTCCATCAGTAACTAATCAGGAGTCTTTAATGATAAATGCTTACCTAAGTCATATATTACAGATTAACTCAGACATGTTTCTTAAAATGAATTCATACTATTAATTCATTAATGAATTACTAAAACAACATGAATTTAATGTCCCATATGTCACAACCTCCATTCCACAGTACTATTTGAACGGGTATCTGTTTATTAACGTACCTTAACTCCTGTTTTTGGGATAGGAACATTTCTGCAGGATTCTTTGCAATCCAGGAGACAGACATGTGGCCATGTAGCTTTTGCTTCCAGTAGAAGTGACAGATGTAAATTGCTCGGATTCAGATTCATATATATTTGTTGGCAGTCCAAATATTATGACATATTCACTTTGAAACTTTCCCACATTAATCAAGCATACGTGTTTATGTGTGGCCTTTCAGGTCAGCAGATATAACCACAACCAGAAGTTAATTAATAATTAATTAATAGTTATGTGTCCCGCTAGGTAAAGTCACAACATAATAATGTTAATTTAACAGAACATTTTGTATTTTTGTATTTTGATACAATAAAACATTTAAAATTCCAAATGATGGTCTTCAATGAAGAAATATACAGTAGCCTATGTTAAGTCACGACGGGAAGGCCTGTATAATATAACAGTTTTGTACTGATTGTATAGTTGTCACTACACTGTAAATTTGCCAGTGTAAAAAATGCAGTGACAAAGTATTTTAATTCTTATGGAGTTCTTCCAACAATGGACAGAGTAAAATTGCACCAGAAAACGTCCAGTGTTGGTGAAAATAATCGGAGTTAACAGAGGTTTTAATCTGTCAGTGTCATTGACTCTCAGAGTTAATTTAACCTTCCAGTGTTAAAAGAAAATACTGTGAAAAGCCCCGCTCATCAACTTCCCCGGTCAAACTGAGAACGTGGACTCTGGCATCGCCATCTTCCTCGCATCGAAATACTGTGGTAAGTTTTTCTAGATAAACTATTGCTGTTGTTTTTTTCTTAATTCAAGTAGAATCTGTATAAGAATAAAGGTCGTCGTCATTCACCACACTAGTCAATGTTGGGTATGTCTTCAAATACCGAATTTCAAATGGCTAACGTGATATCGGGTCGTCGGTTAGCTTAAATGTACCAGCCACAGGGCTGACCACCAGTGTTGGGTAGTAACGCGTTATTAGTAACGCCGTTACCTTTTTCAGTAACGTGTTACGTAACGCGTTGTTTTTTAAAATTCAGTAACTCCGTTCCTGTTACCAAACGCTGCGTTACTCCGTTCCTTTTGGTGAGGTTTTACAATGGCACACAGTTCCCGATCAATAAAGTTTAAGTCCGGCTTTAGGCCGGACTGTCCGGTTTTTCAATGCCCTGTTCGGCATCCGGCGCGGACATGTATTTGTCCTCCTTTTTGAGACAACCCCGCCGGTCACAGGTCCGCCCGCCGGTCATAGGTCCGTGGTGTGTTACGATCGCGCGCACCCCCCCCCCCCCCCCCGTCGGCCGTAGGTCCGAGGCACCCCCCCCCCTTTGGTGCAATACTTTGGTGTTTGTGTTAAGGTTTGTGTTGGTGCACAACGGATCATATTGCTTGGATGATTAGATTCAGTGATGTGGATGCAAATTAATTGAAACGGTTGTTTTAATCAACAGTTTGTATTATTCAGCATCAGTACATTACTGAAATGACGGTGAGAGGGGAACTCAATCAATCAACTTTTATTTAAGAACGTTGTACAGTAACTAAAAAGTTACTTTCTCAGTAACGCATTACTTTTTGGTTTAAGTAACTGAGTTACTAACTGAGTTACTTTTTTACAAAGTAACTAGTAACTGTAACTAGTTACTATTTTTCAGTAACTAGCACAACACTGCTGACCACGCAACACCAAACGGACGAAAACGACACGAGGTAACGTTAAGGCCGCAGTATACTCGCCGTTCCCAAGCTGTCGCACGCCATTGTGACGTCAAAATGACGTAGATCTCGCCGGCGCGACAGGATTTTGGCCCGTTCGCGCCGTGTCGCGCACCTCTCTTTTTTTTTCAGCGGCACGCGACAAAGCGGAAACAAACACGGACGAGTTCAAAGGCACATTTTAATGCACCTTATTGCTAAGGCTTCTTTTTTTATATGTTCTATTTTATTGTGTGGTGTAGGCCTATATTCTTTCGCTAATAAACCGTGGTTTTACGTAACTGCTGTTGTTGTGGTCAAAGACGAGTGGAATTACGTGGCTGAAAAACTATCTCAAAGCGGCATTAAGTTATAAAATAAAAGTATATAAGATAATCACTAAGTTATTAAGATGGATGCTTACAAACACTATTAATATGAGAACTGCTGCCATACACTGGACTGTTGATGGCTGACCAGGTGTGGCAGTGATGTAGAATAATAGCAATGTAAAGTAATAGATATAATGCTGTATAGTGAGAGACATCCCGGTGAACTATTCTAATGAAGACACAGGGGTGCCAGTATTAGCATATCTCTTCTTCTACTGCGTAGAAATAGCAGAGTTGGTCGCCTTTCCTCAGTGGCGCCACCTCTGTTCAGGAGAAGACTGCAACTACTGTCGCGGCCACCAGCGTGAGTATAAATAGTTACCGTGCTCCCGTGACGTCACATTGTCGCGCGACAGCTTGGGAACGGCGAGTATACTGCGGCCTTTAATGTCGGCGAGGACGGGCTGTCTTGGTGTGTTATGTGTCATGCTTGCACATTTATTTCAGTAAAATGGCGATAAAAATTTGGTGACGCAGTTGTCTTTATTATTTATTTTTAGCCGGAGCAAATCGCTCTAGCTCAAGTCACAATTTGGTCAAGCATATTATTGGGGCATGTCACGGACATGCGGACATGCTCATGGACCCGTTGGCTCACCGGCAGACTTAGCGGTGGTTGTACTTCTACAACTGCGTATTGCGCTATCCAACTGCGTAATCATGGAGACCCCTCGAGCCCTTGTAGTTCTCCGTCGTGGAACTACGAGGGCTCGAGGGGTCTCCATGGTTACGCAGTTGGATAGCGCAATACGCAGTTGTAGAAGTATAACCACCAAAGATAATAGAGCGGAGCAAGATGGATCAGTAGCGTCAGGGCGGTGAAGTACGTTCTCAGCCTGAATGGACGCCATTTTAGTAAGCCACCTCAACATTCTTGGCTCGATTCAAGCCAATAAGGCCACATAGGATTAAACTAAACTTGTATAAATAAATATAATGTCATGCAAAACCTCGAATGCCTGGGCACATCATGTAATCCCAATTCAACCATATTCTTATCGACCACTAGATGGCCCTTTATCGTCTCGCTATCTACTAACGTAGGCCACCGTTGTGCCTAAAGGCCGCAGTATACTCGCCATTCCCAAGCTGTCGCGCGCCATTGTGACGTCAAAATGACGTAGATCTCACCGGCGTGACAGGATTTTGGCCCGTTCGCGCCGTGTCGCGCACCTCTCTTTTTTTTTCAGCGGCGCGCGACAAAGCGGAAACAGAAACACGACGAGTTCGAAGGCACATTTTAATGCGCCATGACGCACAATGGCCAGCGTTAAGCGCCGCCTCCAGTATATCGTTTGGCGCCATCATGTGTTGAGGTGCAGTTACTACAACTTGTATATTTATTTCTACTCCTGGCGATGTGCAGATATTTTACAGTCTGATGATACATGTTATTAATTCGCAACAGGTGTAGGCCTATATTCTTTCGCTAATAAACCGTGGTTTTACGTAAGTGCTGTCTACTGTTGTTGTGGTCAAAGACGAGTGGAATTACGTGGCTGAAAAACTATCTCAAAGCGGCATTAAGTTATAAAATAAAAGTATATAAGATAATCACTAAGATATTAAGATGGATGCTTACAAACACTATTCATATGAGAACTGCTGCCATACACTGGACTGTTGATGGCTGACCAGGTGTGGCAGTGATGTAGAATAATAGCAATGTAAAGTAATAGACATAATGCTGTATAGTGAGAGACATCCCGGTGAACTATTCTAAGACACAGGGGTGCCAGTATTAGCATATCTCTTCTTCTACTGCGTAGAAATAACAGAGTCGGTAGCCTTTCCTCAGTGGCGCCACCTCTGTTCAGGAGAAAACTGCAACTACTGTCGCGGCCACCAGCGCGAGTATAAATAGTTACTGTGCTCCCGTGACGTCACATTGTCGCGCGACAGCTTGGGAACGGCGAGTATACTGCGGCCTTAAGCTGTGAGCCAACCTCATCGTTACACTTCAGACACAACTCCATCCCACGAGTCCCCTCAAACAGCCGATGGCTTTGCTTTGAGTGGCAGTGAGTAGGGGGAGTTACCTGCATACGGTCTGACTGTAGAGTGCCGTCATTGGTCGATAGCCTTTTCTTTGAGCTTTTAATTGGTCAGTCTGCACCTCAGTGGGCGAGCAGCTTCCTTGTTTATCAAAGAGAGCGCATGTACCGGGGGGTATTGCACAAAACTAGGATAAGTGATTAAGCCGGGATATGTTTACGGATTTAGGTTATCCTGGCTAAATTTAGCCTCAAGTCGGTTGCATGAAAGCAGCTCACACTTATCCCGGCTAAGTTACCATGGTGATTTATTCTCCGCAGTTAGCCTGCTCCAGACCAGGCTAACAGCCAGGCTAAGCTTAATCCTAGTGATTCACCTGTATTTACACCGTCAATCTTGTGAGGAATTAATGTGTTTTACAGCATGTGCATGGTCTTTCTAAGTATGTTGCATCATTTTAATTATCCCGAATTAAAATATTACATATATAGTCATTTCTCATTTCATTTAAATCTGTTGGCTGTTTTTTATATTGATTCAAGTGTTATTACTCAGGCCAACACAGTTAAAGTCTATATTTTTTCATACTATGACACATTTACGTTTGTGTTTATGAAAGTCTGCCTTTATTACGCAACTGCAGCGCATTTGGAAATGTCAACAAACAGATGAACGCAACGTGCTTATGTCATATTTATAAAATATATTTTAATCACACAATCGAACCTTTGCAACGTGTGAAACAGGCCCATTGGCTACCATGCATAATAAGCTGTTTTAAATTTCTAATTTCAAATCGCGCAGACGTCACCGAGCCCGACCCGAACCTGAGCATAATTTCTAAATATCTGTCCGAACTCGACCCGGCCCGTCGGGTACCGTCGGGCTTGGGTCGGGTATCCAATAAGGAGCTGTTCAGCGGCCGTGACGTATGAAACGCCATGTTCCGATCGGTGATTCTGTGAGCGATCGCGAGGTCTATTCAAGCATGCCGTTTATCCCAGCTATCGTCATCCGACTGGATTTAGCCGCGCCTATTTATCCTGGCTTGGCAATCGTGCAACCGATTAAGCCAGGATACCGCCGAGCAGAATAGTTCAAGCCGCGCTTACTCAATTATCCTGGATTTCTTTATCCTAGTTTTGTGCAATACCCCCCCGACCCGGCCTGTCGGGTCCCGTCGGGCTTGGGTCGGGTATCCAATAAGGAGCTGTTCAGCGGCCGTGACGTATGAAACGCGACTTTTATCCATGTTCCGATCGGTGATTCTGTGAGCGATCACGAGGTCTATTCAAGTATGCCGCTTATCCCAGCTATCGTCATCCGACTTGATTTAGCCGCGCCTATTTATCCTGGCTTGGCAATCGTGCAACCGAATAAGCCAGGATGCGCCGAGCAGAATAGTTCAAGCCGCACTTTCTCAATTAGCCTGGATTTCTTTATCCTAGTTTTGTGCAATACCCCCCCGGCGGCATCTCTGCAGCTAAGCCGAAACGTAAATGCAAGTTCACGGATAAACTAAAAAAGAAATACCCATGCTTTCGTCTTGGTCGCGATCCACACAAAGCTTTTTATTATTATAGCCACTTTTTATTATTGTTTTATAGGGACAAACATATCTAGTCACCATGACTGTGGACACATTTGTATTTAAAAGATACAGGGCATTTTCCCACAACGGTGAACGCAGCCTCCGCCTGCTGCCTGCAGCACTCCTGTCGGACTTCCGGGTTCCGGTAACACTTGAGCTTACAAAAATGGTGCCCATAGAGTAGTGATGGATTTCATGATTCGTTTGCGCGAATCAGTTCGCGTCGTTCAGTTCGCCATAAAGAGTCGTTCGTTCGTTCGTTCGTTCAGTCGTGTTTCCGGTAGTGGTGAATCATTCACTGAGTTGTTCAGACTCAGCTCCTCCCTCCGTCCCTCGTTCTCATTCGCGAATCGCAAATGCCAGGCTCCTCCCTCGTTCACAACATTCAAACGAATCACGAATGCAGTTCTCAGCTGAGTCGGTCTCGGTCAGACTCCCTCGTTCTCATTTACTAACTAATCACGAAATCACGATTCACAATCGTGCAATGGTGCAAATGGTTATCAATCAACACAACATTAACTAAGTTCCTTTCAGCTGAGGAGCGCTTCGTGTTCGGAATCGGGATATTGTTGCCCGGGCCCCGCACGTCAGCTCGAGCTCACTTTATCCTGAAAGGTGGGAGGAGGGGGGTTGATGGTGTTAATAAATGTGTGAATAATAGCAAATACAACATTGTGTCTGTCTGGTTGAATATGTTAACATATGTATTTAATTTGAGTTCAACAGATTTATTTAATGTATGCATAATGACATGTCAGGATCAAAATGCCCCATTCCTCCAATTCAAGGTAAAGTTAGACAAACCAAACGCAGCAGGATGCGGGGGGGGGGGGGGGGGGGGGGGGCGTAGTAGATTATTGGATGTTTAATATATCAGCAAGATAATAGACTTGATTTAGCAATGATGAGTTTAAAAGTTAATGATGTACAGTTGTGTTTATTCTGGGCATATTTTATTTACTATTGTGAAGATGGCCATTGGCCACCCCCACTCAAGACCAAGATCCACCAAGGTGGGGGTCCCGGCCGGGTCGTGTGCAACGAGACAGATTGACGAGACATTCAAATATTTTATTAATCTGGCATGACACAGAAAATACAAAGACAGCATGCATTTACCATTTCACTGATATTTAAATGTAAATGGCACGATTGGCTGGCTCTCGTGAATCGTGACGTCTCAGTCCTCGAGTCAATCAGTCAGCGAACGACTCGCGACTCGCGAATCAGCAGCGCGTCAGCGACTCAGCGAACGAGACGAATGACGACGAACGAGTCGAACGAGAGCGGCGAATGAGGTCAGTTCGTTCACTTTAAAGAGTCGTTCGTTCGAACTGATTCGTTCGCGAACGAGCCATCACTACCATAGAGTTCAAGAGCGTACCTCATTGGTGTCAACGTATTTCGCAGCCAGTGATCCATCTTGCACCGCTCTATTATCTTTGATAACCACCGCTGCACGGAGTTGACCCCCGTTAACGTGAACCGAGCTGCGGCTCCAAGAGCTCAGTCAGATGCTGTAGCTGTTAGCCGTTAGCTGTTAACCAGAGCAGCAGGCTGGTTTTAAGCTGCTGCTGCTTTCGCACGGCGCAGCACTCGGTTCTGTTCAGACACGTGTGTTTTCACTCTGGTCCAAACAGTAGATGAGTGACAGGTTTCCATGACGACACGTTTTCTGGGGGGAAACTTTTTTAAAACAGTTAGGCGTTGTTACAAATACAATACATTTTTCATGGGTTTTAATTTGCTCTGAGAATATTAGGTTTACTTAATATAGGCTTTTTTTTTCTTTTTTTTTCCAGATTGTTCTGTGATGTAGTGTGGTGCTAGCCTAGTCCTAACTAGACCTTGGTACTCATTTCATTCATACTAAAGGTCTAGCAATGCTGTAGAGACAAACGATGTCTCACTTGAAGGCGGGTGCTGTTGAAGTTTAAAACCTATTGGCTCTGCCCAGTGCCACTCTGGATCTGCCTTAACCAATCGCTAACGTTTGGTCGTGACGTATTTCATGCGCCAGAAACCACATTGCGCGCAGTATACAAACGGCAGATGCAGTGAGCATTAGCATTAGCCTCCGCCCGCCTCCGTACTTACGCTATTCGCGCACGACCTCTACATCACTGTTCTCAGGCCGCGCCTCCTGTTCGCTGATTGGACCGCAGATTTTGGGGAAAAGAAATCGTTCTAACATAGTAGCATCGCCAGACCTAGTACTGAAGTGAAATGAAATTTGAGCGGAAGTACGTAGGTGGGCGGAGCCAGGCTAGTGTGGTGCTCTGGTGGTAAGTAATACATTGATGAAAATTGAATTGTGTTTGTGATTTTTAAAGCAAAAATAGGCAATTTTCAGGTTGTCAGCTTGTACTGGTTTTAATTTTGACTTATTCTTTATCCTCAGAGTGGAACAAGTATTCAAGAACATGTTGATGCAATCAAATGCACCACTCAACCGTATGTTCTTGCTGTTGGGATGAAGAGGAGCACCATCCATGAGTTCTTCATTATTCTGGACAAGCAGGTCATACCATGCAACTCACCCAGTACCCTAGGAGCTTTTGACGAACTCTTTAAAGCACACTTTGTATTTGGTACCATGTACAACCAGATGCTCCACAACATGTACACCTTCATTCAGACAACGATTTACAACATAGATATTGGTCAAGTCCAGGAGAGCCCACGTGTTGCTGAGGTTAGGGCCATGCTGCTTCACTAGTGGTCTTAATCGATATCATGGGCCTGATTTGTTTTGTTTGCCACTCTCATTTTGTGGGAACCAATGACCTTGTGAGGCATTTGAGGTTGATTCACAATGTATATCCAGGTAAATCACTGTGATAAGATTTGAGCTTTTACATGATATTTTATGTTTACTTTTAATGCCAATATTTCATGTTTACTTTGAATAAATATGTATTAAGGTATGGATACAATTGTCTGTGTGTTTTTTCCCCCTGCAGATATTAAGTTTTGTGTCATATCACTGGGACTGCAAAAGTAGATCATATGTAACACTGGTAGGAGTTGGTTAAAAATCAACACTCTTGAGTAATTTCATAATCCAGGGTGTCCGCGCATCCTTAAAAAGTCTTAAATTCATGTTTCTAAATTTAAGGCCTTAAAAAGTCTTAAATTCGTTAAAAATGTCATATGCTGGTCTTAAATACTGTAACTGAAGGTCTTAAATTTGTCGGGGCAGGACTATTTCTTTATTTATTTTTCTCGCGGGACTTTTCGGGATGGACATGTAGAGAGGCTTCTTTCTTGCTAGCTGCATAAACGGTTATCAGCGCGCTTGCTAGCTAGTCTGCGACAATGGGTAAGTACAAATTCAAGGACAGTTGGCTGGAAGACGTCCGTTTCCGAAGTTGGCTCGCGTCTGTTGCCAATGTAGAGAGGCTTCTTTCTTGCTAGCTGCATAAACGGTTATCAGCGCGCTTGCTAGCTAGTCTGCGACAATGGGTAAGTACAAATTCAAGGACAGTTGGCTGGAAGACGTCCGTTTCCGAAGTTGGCTCGCGTCTGTTGCCAACCCAGAAGAGGCCAGATGCATTCTGTGTAAAAGTAAATTCAAGCTGAATGAGTCTCATTGAGTGACACACATGTTATGCTTGGGTTGTAATACAGCGGGATCCCCCCCACCATCACGTGTTTTAGGTCTTAAATTTCATTCAAGGTGGTATTAAAAAGTGTAGTGTAAAATATTAACTCTTACCAGAGTAAAATTGACACTGGAAATGTAACTCTGTGTTCAGTGTACATTTAACACTGTAGATAGGGACCATATGTTCACTGTGGCAGTGTTAAAATTAACTCTTTAAGTGTTATATTAACACTGGCGATTTTACTGTGTACAGTCTTTCAGAGAAATTATGCTCTTTACCTGTCTTAGTTAATCATTAAGTAAGGATTTGCAAAAATATCATAATGTTGTGACTTTATTTAGCGGGGCACATGACACTTAACTAACAATTGACCTGGTTTTCCATGCTACCGTATCAAAATGAAATCATGCTCTGAAGCGGTCTTAGTTAAAAAACAAATCAGTGAATCAGTAAGGTAACAGTCTACCAGCAATAGTCTAAAAAAGGCAACGTAAATTGTTGTCATTGTGGGTAATGATCTGTAAATATATCATAATGTTGTGACTTTACTAAGCGGGACACATAACACTCAACTAACCATTATTGACAATAGTTTTTCATACTACCATATTAAAATGAAATCATGAATTGTACCTGTACAAGTTAGTCATTAGGTAATGAATTGCAAATATATCTTCATGTTGTGACTTTACCTAGCGGGACACATAACTATTAATTAATTATTAATTAACTTCTGGTTGTGGTTATATCTGCTGATACTACCTGAAAGGCCACACATAAACATGTATGCTTGATTAATGTGGGAAAGTTTCAAAGTGAATATGTCATAATATTTGGACTGCCAACAAATATATATGAATCTGAATCCGAGCAATTTACATCTGTCACTTCTACTGGAAGCAAAAGCTACATGGCCACATGTCTGTCTCCTGGATTGCAAAGAATCCTGCAGAAATGTTCCTATCCCAAAAACAGGAGTTAAGGTACGTTAATAAACAGATACCTGTTCAAATAGTACTGTGGAATGGAGGTTGTGACATATGGGACATTAAATTCACGTTGTTTTAGTAATTCATTAATTAATTAATAGTATGAATTCATTTTAAGAAACATGTCTGAGTTAATCTGTAATATATGACTTAGGTAAGCATTTATCATTAAAGACTCTGAGAACTTCTAAGAAGTCTGTAATTAACACTGACTCCTGATTAGTTACTGATGGAGTAACCATTCATCCATGGCTGAGTCCTCCATGAGTCCTACATTAACTCAGGATGAACTCAGCATTAGTTAAGTATCAATTAATGCTGATGAGTGTCTACTTAATGTAAAGCGTTACCAAACATGTTTGTTTGGTACAGACCCTGACAAATGTCACATTATGATTTTAATCGGTTCTTCAGTGAAAATTAAAATTGTGATACAAAAACGATAATTCCCACTACATATTGCAATCGCAATATGTAAAAATAATCACAATATGATTTTTTTTACCATATTGTTCAGCCCTAGCATTTTGTATTTATTTCATAATTTGTAACGGGTATTCTGTAATTTGTATTTCATAGTATTTTTATTTATTTTGTCTTTAGTTTATTTTTTTCTGGTTGTAGGGAAAAGGGAAGAGAAAGGGAAAAGTCAAAGCAACAGGTTAGTTTGTATGTCAGTATATTGGTCTACACGTTCCCATAGCTTTTACTTTGGGCTGGTTTTGATTGGTCATTGTGCTGGTTTTGTCACAGACCTGGCAACCCTGGGCCCAATGTAAAGGCCTGTGTAAGAACCCTTCGTATATGGCCGAGAGAGGCAGCCTTCGCTTTGACAAATTTGAAGTCAACATATTATATGTTTTGTGAGTGAAATCAGAGTGAAACATGACTGCAATGTGTGAAATGCCTTAGTTTTGTTAAGTGTTAACCAGACCCTTTATGATGACGTTACAGTTGGTGGGATACAGCCTTGTTAGACTATCTCATTTCTATTTTAGCGAGGCTCCTTCATAGGTCAGTGCCAGAGCTATAGAGAAAACAGAGTTACGACACTTCCATTGACTCCCGTGGTAAAAAATGGCGGACGACACTTCCGGGTTATGGAGACGCCAATAGTTCCAAACAAGGGACGGAGCTCCGTTGATTTCAATGGCTCGTCAAGAACAATTACTGGTAAGTTGATGAAATAACAGCATTTTAAACGTTTTTTTACATTTTCAAGCATTAGCTATCAGAGGTATACTCTTAGACATCGTTATTTTTACATTTGGTTTGCATGAAATGTCGATGTTGATGTTAAAAATGTAAAGTTAGGTCAGTTAGGTCCCTAAATGGATTTAGGACCTAACTGAAAGCTTGGTAACGGAGGCTAACGTGAGGTAATTAACGTGATAATTTCACTAAAGTCCTTTAACCTTTTGTTGTCAGGTGACATTATGTAAAGTGGTTTTGATTGTTAGGTTTTAAAACATTTCCAAAATACTACCACTAATGCTAATACTAAAATGCTACTGCTATTACTGCTACTATTACTGAAATGCTAGCTGTTTTACTTCTGCTGCTGCTATAACTATAACTATTACTATAATAATAATAATAATAATAATAATAATAATAATGGATTTTATTTATTTTATTCTGAACCGAGAGAGGGCAGTCACAACGTGGCGGGACGACATAAGGTCAAACCAGTGGTCCATCTTCTCCAGGAACCATGATGTGGTGAGGTCTGATTCAGGACGCTGCTCCTCCTCTACCAGGTACTTTAAGACAGCACTTGTCCACTCACTGAAGATGTGCATGGCTGAGCTAACTTTCATCTTTTCGAAGTGGTTAGGCTCCAAGATGGCCCTGGAGAGGTTGGGAGCCAGCTTTAGTGCCATACCCTCTTGGTAGGACACCAGATCCTGTAAGGGACCAACAGACACCACACTGGACAGTAGGTGCTCTTTGTTCACCACATCTTGTGGAACGGTGATGGTCTGACCACGGACAAGGGCGCTCTTCAAGTTACATTACCAGATGTGGGACATCTGCCATGAAATAGAGCCGCCGGTGTGGCTCTATGGGATGTGGAGTCCAGGGTTTATCACACGTCACCCCAAAAGCTCGCCACATTGCTCTATTGGGGCTCCCCATGCCACTTGTGACGTTAATGACATGAAGCCCTACAGATGCTGCTGCCTGGAATTTATGATTTAATAATAATAATAATAATAATAACTACTATAATTACTCCAGCCAGCAAGAAGACACAAGTGTGAGTTGCTCTGCCATTGTGGCCAGGCAGTGTAACGTTGCCAAACAGCTTTCCTGTCCCCATATGCAGCTCTACGCTTGGGGTGATGGCCATCATCCAAGGTTAGCACACCTCTCCATTTGGCTCATGCTACCAGCCTTTAGCTTCAGCATGTCAAAAACCTCTCCCAACACTCCTGGCTTCAGTCTTACATGCTGCATTCTTCTTTGGACAGTGCGGATGTCTGGCAGAGGGATCTTCATGTTTTGCAGGGTTTTGTGTCCTGTTGTGCCTGCTGTAAATCGAATTTGAATTGCCTTTTTGATGGTCTCATTGCCCCACCGAATCACCCCTTTTTTCTGGTCCTGATTGAAAATTGAAATAAACTTTTGTTGTATGTTGTGTATATTATTTATTATTATATTCCTATTTTTTCTTACACACACACACACGCGCACGTACACACACACACACACACACGTTCTTGTTTCAATAATTCTTTAATAAAAATCTTGTTTATTTAACAACTTTTGTACCAGTCATACGTATTCCAGTCCATCAGCTCTAACATCAATTGCAAGTGTGAATAGTTGCTTGTAGAGTTAGATTTTGACTGATCATATTCAAGCATAATTAGTGGTTGTTTGATAGGTCCGATACATGGCTCCATCTTAAAATCTCCATGGTTCTGATCCATGTCCTACAAAAATAACTACATGTCCTTTAGTCTCCTACATGTCCTTTTAAAATAACTAAACTTGGTAGGCTAATAAAGATAAAACGTACTTTGGAAAAGCTGACATTTCACAAAAGAGGTAAGTGCTAAGAGTGCAATAATAATAATAATGGTACAAAAAAAATGGTAACTTGTTTATCTAAGTGCAAATACAGAACAACCAACCTTATAAATTTAGCATCACTCACGTAAGTCACCTAACCAAGCTAACACGAACTTCTCCCGCCAAAAGTGTATTATTATTATTATTATTATTCAAAAGTAATCAATGCAGTACTACAGCTCAAAAGCATAATTGACAATAACATACAGGCAATAGCGCAAAAACGTGTGTTTTATTGTGATATTTACCACGCAATAGCTCACTCTGTCAATGCAAGTCAATGACCGCTATGGCAGCTTGCGGTTTGTTTGGAACTATTGAGGCTTACATGAACCACGTGACAGCCCTGGCGGCGACATTTTCTCTATAGCTCTGTGTTTTCTCTATAGCTCTGGTCTGCGCGATTTGAAATTTGAAATGTAAAACAGCTTATTATGCATGGTAGCCAATGGGCTGTTTCACATGTTGCAAAGGTTCGATTGTGTGATTAAAATACATTTTATAAATATGACATAAGCGCTCATCTGTTTGTTGACATTTCCAAATGCGCTGCAGTTGCGTAATAAAGGCGGACTTTCATAAACACAAACGTAAATGTGTCATAGTATGAAAAAATATAGACTTTAACTGTGTTGGCCTGAGTAATAACACTTGAATCAATATAAAAAACAGCCAACAGATTTAAATGAAATGAGAAATGACTATATATGTAATATTTTAATTCGGGATAATTAAAATGATGCAACATACTTAGAAAGACCATGGACATGCTGTAAAACACATTAATTCCTCACAGGATTGACGGTGTAAATACAGGTGAATCACTAGGATTAAGCTTAGCCTGGCTTTTAGCCTGGTCGGGAGCAGGCTAGCTCCGGAGAATAAATCACCATGGTAACTCAGCCGGGATAAGTGTGAGCCGCTTTCATGCAACCGACTTGAGGCTAAATTTAGCCAGGATAACCTAAATCCGTAAACATATCCCGGCTTAATCCCTTATCCGACTTTTGTGCAATACCCCCCAGGTAGAGGTGTTAATACTGTTGGTGTTGTTGTTGTTATTATTATTATTATTATTATTATTTGAACCACAGGCACTGTAATCACTTCAAAGAACACAATTATTACCCTGTGCCCTGAAACCCTCCGTCACGCAAATAGACACAATGCATTGCAACTGCAACTGCAACACACACATCCATGATGCATCCATACATACAAACATACTGTACATACATACACACACACGCACACACACACACACACAGCTCAGCCAGTGTCCTCTCCCCTAGCTGTTTAGGGGAGAGGACACTGGCTGAGCTGACAAATTGACACGTGAAATCAGCCTGCAGTCAACTACTGTAGGCTGATCTCACGCCTCAGTGTCCCCCACCCCCAGCTCAAACTAAATACTTAGTTTCTGTTGTATGTAATGTAGAGTACATTTTTATGTAATGTATATTATGTGACTGACCAGGTAACACGTGGACTCAATCCAACCCAAAGACTCAAAAATGACAGAATGGTATTTGAAATAGTAGAGGCAGTCAACCTTTAATTTTAACTGACAGTGAATTGGGTTTCCAGACCAGTTTGTCAGCAGTCTGGTTCAGTACCATCGCTCTGTTACCGTGGAGACTAATCAACAGACCCACCCAAACCAGCTCCGGTGGTCCTGTTGCCTTATTCTGAAGGCCACAAGCGAGTGACCTAGTCCTCTTTTCATGATCCTATTAATCCAAGCAATTAGCGAGAGCAGCTAAAGAAAGGCTAATGTTGTTTCAGCCCTGGTGAGGGAATGGGTATTATTAGCCTAGCTGCTAGCCTTGTAGCGGCTGCAGGGAATTATAACTAGAGTCAGGCTAATTCACAAGGTGTGTTCCGCGGCTCTTGGCTGCATGTCGATGAAAGTGGCATTTTATGAGTCAGAGGAGAGGAGGATATGCATTAGATACAAATGTGTGTATGTTAATTAATTTGTGTGTGGACTGCCGTTCAAGTATGTTAATTTGAATGTGTGTGCCGGTCTATGTGTGTATGCATATGTGTTGGTCCATGTGTCCACTTTGTATAAATGTATGTGTGTGTGTGTGTGTGTATGTGTGTGTGTGTATGTATGTGTGTGTATATGGTTATAATGACGTATTGTAGACGGATGAGGTGTGACTAAGGAAGCATGGTCTGTTTATTAAAATGTGGGTCTTTTAAACAGGCTGCTCCTCTGTCTTAATGTCCTTTATGGGTCACCTTATGTGTCATAAAATGAGGTCATGTTTTTGTATACATTTGAAGTGAACATGTTTTCATGTAAAATGTGTAAGACGCAATCAAATTCCTTGTGAATTATCAATATCACTGGAATTATTTGTACATAAGAAATTTACAGAACACATTTTTCATTAATTGAATAGAATTACCACAACTGATATGTTGGAGAATAGCGTTGTGTTTATTACATTCATCTCATCGGATGTCAATGGCTTTCAGGGACAAAAAAAATGTTGCGGGGCGGGGGGGGGGCAGCTCTCTGAGTCATGTGTTGAGGATAGCTCAGAGAGTCCTTAGCCCTGCTTAGCCCTTAGCGCTCTGCTCTGCTGTACACAGACATCAAGCTAGTCTTCATGAGCTAGCTAGCTAGGAACTGGTTCAGCGAATGGCGGGACACTCTCTGTGCTATGAAACCTATTTAGTAATATGGATCACATTGATAAGTCACATTATACAACAGTTAGATCCGACATTGTGATTGATTGAGCTACTAATTAGCTGTGGATATTGGCAGACAGAGTGTCTATGCCTCTTCACAGCTGTGCCGTGGTCACTCCACGGTATAGCACTCCCTCACGTATGTTATTGTTTAATTATACAACATAAAGTATTTTGCCAGTCAACATAATATCCAAACATATAAGATAAAAGATATCAGCAAAACAAGCTCATATTCTTCACAAATGGTACCAGTTGCATCCACTCAGTCCCAACCATTATCTTCTACAATATTGTTTATAGACCCCCAGAATCCAAAGACCTCTTTACGATAAACTATAGACTATGAGGACATGCTAGAGCATCGCTAGACATTATGACACCTACTTATGGGGACACACGCTTAAGCTGGGGCCACACTACATTTTTTTCAAAGGACGATTTGGGAAGAATTTGACTTGTGGGGCAGATTCCAGAATCTGCAGCTCCAGTCAGGCAGACTTGCGGGAGAGTCGGAGCCCGTAGTCGTCGTGTGTGTGTGAGTGAAAGAAGCCAATCTTTCTCTATACAATCCCAGTTAGCGTGGTCCAGATTCAATCAAACATGATGCCAAAACAGCAACGTGCATGAAGCCAAAACAACAGCAACGTGCATGACGCCAAAACAACAGCAACATGCATGACACCAAAACAACAGCAACGTGCATGACGCCAAAACAACAGCAACGTGCATGACACCAAAACAACAACAAAATGCATGACACCAAAACAACAACAACGTGCATGACGCCAAAATAACAGCAACATGCATGACGCCAATAAAGTCAACATCAAAGTGCGCAAGTGTGGACAGAGGTTGACGCCATATTCTTTGTATCCGTCTTTTACGCTACCACAATGGCGAGCTGTTGGTTCTGACTGATTATAACCAGTTATAACCGGTTCTAAACGGTTCTGGCTGGTTATAACTGGTATTGACTAGTTCTGACCTGTTCTGGATGGTTATATCCGGTACTAACTAGTTCTGACTGGGTCTGACTAGTTCTGGCTGGTTCTGACCTGTGTTGGTGGCCTTGCTGAGGCGGCGAAGCCTCCTCTGGTGGGTTTTCCCGCGGTAGTGGATCTGAGCCTGGGCCCAGGAGTTGAGCTGGATGTGGCACACCTGGCATGGCGTAGCATTGCCGTTGCCCTGGCGACGCTCTCGCTTGGCTCGCCGCCCGGCGACCTGCTCTCTGTCCTCTCCTTCTTCGTCCTCGTCTTCCTCCTGAGTTCGGGGAGGAAGGCTGTTGTCCAGGCAACCGGGGCTCTTGGGATACTTCATGTCTGAAGAGAGAGGTCGAAAGGTCACGGGTTAGAGGCGATGAGACTGATTTATAGAAAACCTTCACAAATTCATCTGCAATCTCACATAAAAGTGTACAAGTTTATACTACAACACAACAAGGACAGATATTATTGTGAAACTTATCTATTATTTTTGTGACATTAAAAAAAGTTTCATGATGTTCCTGTCTAAATTGTAAAGGCACATCTAGCAAAATAAAATTAATTCATCTACAGCTCAAAAGGTTTGTATCTTTCATCTACATTTGTTGTGAAGACACATTCCCAGCTTGTTTGAAGCCTCAGCCACCAGGGGGAAGCAGAGGAGCATTACTCAGTCAGAGGAGGTTGGGGATTTCAACTGTGTATTATCCGCCTGTTTAATTCCTTCAGCACATTTTATTTGAACTACACCACATTTCATTAAATTTATCTCCCTCTGAAAATCAACCACGCTGGAATGCAAAGTCTTTGAAGCACACATCAATTTGCCATTAACAGAGAACAAGGTTAAATATTCACAGAATGACCCATGAAATGTATGCAAGGATTTGTTAGTGTGTGTAAACCTGTTTGTCTCTTGTAAAAGGGTGTAAATCCAAAATCCATATGCATCAAAAATCGTATCTGGAAAACAATCACCCACGGCTGATAAAGAGCTACTTCTAACCTCAACCAATCAGATACCAGGAAGCAAAATGTCCCGGGCATGAATACAAGATGGCCTCATCCATTTGAGAGAGTGCACCACCCTGTAATACCAGTAATGGCACAACAATTTCAGTTGACGGACAGAATAAATTAGCCCACATCACAATGCAGACTTTGCAGACAAATGCGGCGATAGAATTGAAGTCTTTTCTGGTGAAGATTGAATCAATTCAGAACAGTGGGTGGATGGTTCACACCCACATAAATGCTCCCTTCCCCCCTAGAAAGCAAGGGTTGAACAGAAATTTGCTGATCAACAGAATATCATATTTGTAGTGAAGAGAGGCTAAGGCTCACGCTAGCTAGCTAAGGTTTACGCTAGCTAGATGCGACCACTGTGTGTAAGGGTGCTGTGAGGGAGATACACTCTGACAGAATACTGGAGAGGACTTGCACAGTGTCACCACGTAGACACACACAGGCACACACATGCACCCACAGGTTCACACATACACAAAACCCAAGCACACATCTGCAACACATGTACAGGTTTACACACAAGCATGCATCTCTCTCACACACACACGCGCACACACACACACACACACACACACACACACACACACACACACACACACGCACCAACATGTTCACCCATACACATAAACACAAGCACACATCTAAACACATGTATATGTTTACACACAGACAAGCACTCACACACACACACACACACACAGAGCAATGAGCACGTAGAGAGCTTGTGCCCATCTTTATGAGGAGGTCCTCTGGAATGGAGATACATAACAGCCTGTTAGCTCTAATGGCTTTTGAAGGGCTGCCTGCTGGCTAGATGCTGAACCTCGCTGTCTGGGGCCATCACACCCAGACCCCACCTGTCTCTTTCCACAACACCTGTGTCCACCGTTATTTGGCAGCATCATAGTCTAGTGGCTGGGATGTTGTTCGACTCTACTTCCCCAGCCGAAAAGTCCTGGGTTCGATCCCTAATGTCTGTAGCCTACTTGTAAGCACTCCTGAACAACCCCCGTATACCTGCTCCTCAATGATCAGTCTCTGTATTCACTGTCTAACCCCTACCTGCTCCTTAATGACCTGTCTCTGTAATCACTGTCTAACCCCTACCAGCTCCTTAATGACCTATCTCTGTATTCACTCTCTAACCCCTACCTGCTCCTTAATGACCTGTCTCTGTATTCACTGTCTAACCCCTACCTGCCCCTCAATGACCTCTCTGTATTCACTGCTAACCCCTATCTTCTCCTCAAAGGGTTATTCAGATGTTTTGAAGTGGGGTTGTATGAGGTACTTATCTAGAGTCAGTGTATTACCTACAATAGAAGGCGGTTTGGAGAAGCAGACAGCTTTACCAGCACAGACGGTAAGCAATGTACTGCTGTGAACGGGGCCAGCAGCAAAACGTATTTTAGGCACCTAAAAAAAACAGCTTAAGTATACGCTATATAAGCAGGGCCGGCACGTGCATATAGGAACTAGGCAATTGCCTAGGGTGGCACTCATTTTGGCATGGGCGGCATGTGTGTTATGCCAATGTGGGCCAACCAGGGGCCAACTATTCAAAAAATATGTGTCAATCATGGGCTGCACCTGCAGCCGCCTCCGTCCCCCACCTCCCGCCCACAGCTCTCACGAGCCATCACTGAGGATAAGGAATAAATACTGCAACATCATGTTGTCGAAACGACTGAAATTATCTGGGTAGAAATTGGAAATTTTGTGGACTTTTTTGAACTGTTTGCGGAGTTGACTGCTTTGAGGAGACGTCTAGCAGCTGGAGCTAAACCGCTAGACACACTCAAGTTCACCTGTGACAATGGGATGGAATCAGATTTCCCAATGCTTTTATAGCATTACGAGTGCTTCTCACCCTCCCCGTCTCAGTTGCTTTGAGCACACTAGCATTGTACTAACTAAACAATTTGCATTATGTGTAGGCATATTGGCCTTTGTGTGTTGTTGCTGGTATTTGCTCTATGTATATGGCATATTGGCTTTTGTGTGTTGTTGCTGGTATGGTACGTTGCAAATAGAGGGGCGGCATTATTTGTTTTCGCCTAGAGCAGCAGAAGTGCATGCGCCGGTCCTGTATATAAGTAATATCCTCACCGCTTTACCTTGCTGTCAGACAGCCCTTTCCTTTGGCACTACATTTTCTCAACCGTAGCACTTCCGTATTCCTACGCATAAACGCACTGTAGTACGCCGCCCGCAGATCAGCTGTTTGGGAAGAAAGTGCCATTGGGAGAGTGCCGCTTATGCATAGGGGGAATCCAGATTTTTTTGGGTGAGCGACGTTGTTTATGAAATACACCACACACTGTGGCCTTATACTACAAGTGTCCAAGAAGCTTAAGCCTCTCTCGGACATGGCCATCAACATCAACCGCTGCACAGCTTGAGGTCCACACACCAACACACACGTGGCCTTTTACCGTAGCCTGTCTGTGTACCATCGTCATGATGTCACCAAAAGAACAGGACTGGAGTTCGTAGCAGAGTAGAAAGTTCACAAACTGGTTGGTGGAGAACATAGGATTTTACACCTGTTTTCTCTAAATGACAGTGAGAAAATGGCATAGATAACTATGTTAAAGATCATAGATGACATACTAACACGTTCAAAACAAAAAAAACTGATTTTTGGTTCACTGGTACTTTAACCATCTCGTTGTTTACCACTCAACAGGAGCACCGCTTGGCCGCTGCAAATAGCTCCAGGAGGACCCGAGCTATCGGTGTAAAGACTGGCCAATCACAACCAAGCAAAACAAAGCACAGCTTAAGTGGCTTATTCAACTCTCTCACTCTCTATCTGTCTCTTTGTGTTGCTCAGCCTCTCTCTCCCCTCTCCCTCTCTCTGTCTCTTGTTCTCTCCTCCTCAGCGGGTATGGCAGAGAGAGACACTAAGAGATGGGGTTGTGTGCTTGATTACATGAGTGTGAGACTACTTATAGTAGGGGAGATTATGTGAAAAATCGTTACGCGGCGGATAGAAGCATGACATTTGGTATATATGTTCCTTAGGTGATCCTAAGACATCCTAGAAGGGGTGCCCAAAAATATCTCAAACAGGAAGTGAGATTTGGAAGAAATTCAAAATGGCCGCCCATACAATTGATAGCCGATTCAAAAGCCACCTAAACAACATCTAAAAAGCTTGAAATTTGGTATACATGTTCCTTGGGTGATCCTAAGACATCCTAGAAGGGGTGCCCAAAAATATTTCAAACAGGAAGTGAGTTTTTGAAGAAATTTAAAAAGGCTGCGCTGGCCGCCACAAAATCAGCAGCTAATTCAAAGACCACCTAAACAACCTCTAAAAAGCTTGAAATTTGGTATATATGTTCCTTAGGTGATCCTAAGTCATCCTAGAAGATGACACCAAAAAATCTTAAACAGGAAGTGAGTTTTTTTTTAAACTGAAAAATGGCGCGCTCCCCGCCACAAAATTGGCAGCAAATTCCAAGACCACCTAAAGAACCTCTAAAAAGCTTGACATTTGGTATACATGTTCCTTGGGTGATCCTAAGACATCCTAGAAGGGGTGCTCAAAAATATTTCAAACAGGAAGTGAGTTTTTGAAGAAATTTAAAAAGGCTGCGCTGGCCGCCACAAAATTGGCAGCTAATTCAAAGACCACCTAAACAACCTCTAAAAAGCTTGAAATTTGGTATAGATGTTCCTTGGGTAATCCTAAGACATCCTAGAAGGAGTGCCCAACACATCTTTAACAAGAAGTGAGTTTTTAAAGAACTGTCTTAATAGAAAAGGAATTATGAAAAGAAATACACTATGGCTACCTATATATCCACCAACTGTCTCAAAGATACTGTAAACACAGAGAAGCGCCTCAGGCAGATCTCATAAACCATAAAATTAAGCACACATGTCCCCTGTAACTTCTTAAGACATAGTATAACACCACACTCGATTACATTAGTCCTAGCCTATACTGCATCTTTTCATCTATTCACATGCTCCAGCACATTGGCATAATGCTGTGCAAGGCAACCCAGCATCCTTGCATCGGCACTTTCGAGAGCAGAGAGGCTCAGCTTTGCAGCCACATTTAAGAAGTTCTCTACATACTTTGGCTGCCTCTGGTAAAAGTGTCCATAAAGGAGTCCAGGAATCATCCAATTTAGTCCATCCATATTTTTCAGGAGAAGGCGCTGACTGGATAGCCTGCAGACCTTTGGACCAAATGCTAGCTTGGTACACTGCTCTATTTGAATGCTGTAACAGTGCCGCCTGTGTGGGAGGGATATTTTCCATTGAGAGACATTTTTGAGAAAACAAATCCTTCCTGAGATCATTGACTTTTTCAAGATCGGTTGTCTTATCATAAAGAACACAAGTGTACCTCTCCAGCAATGCAAATATGTTTGATTCCTGGCTAAGCAATTGAAAAGGATTTTCCGTCATAGCGATGAAGGCATCTGTTACTTCTGGAAATGATTTCCATGCAGCCCATGCTGACTTTTTGCCTTTGCCCTGAAATTGAGAGGTTGTATCACAACCTGAGAAAGAGTGAAAACCTGGGAGAGCCAAACTTGTTCTCTTCCCCAAGGTTTTGAAAATACTGTTTATGTGTATTTCCTGAAAGTTTTGCCCCATACCAAAAGCAACCCATATATTAAGGTATGGGTGGTCATCAAAAAGGTTCCCAAAAACCCCAAGAACAATCACATAATGATCCACACCATGTTACAATGATTTCCTTATTTTTCATGAGTGAATGTCTAGAGTTATCTGTATGTTATCTGTATGTCAATGGGGTTATAAGTAGCCTAACATTAAGTTCCCTAATTTTGGTCATTCCAGTTACACTACAGAGCTGTCTCGAGTGTATTCATTGTAGAACTGTTTTAAATGGTCAGACTGTTTAGCTCAGTTTAGCAAGCCAAGCCTTATGCCATAACACCGCATATTTATAAGTTGCACCTTAATTTATTCTCACATGAATGTTTATTCCCTAAAATGTCTGTATGAATAGTTTTAACAAGTAATATGTACTAGTTGGCTGTGTTACACTGACAATATAAAGTTAGCTAGTTAGCAAGGTAATGAAACTATCGAATGTTAGCAACCAGAGAAATTTGTCATCAACACTGGAAAATCGAGGGAATTATACAACACGGATTATTAGGGCTACCCATGAAGATTTTTTTTTTGTTGCCACGATGAGTCGACATGTACTGTAGACATTTCAAGATTTATAAATAATAAATAAAATGGACATATCATGTCGACTTTAATTTTGACAATTCATCTTATCCATCATATCCATCAAAACTAGTTTAGAGAGAGTGTAACAGCTAGCGAATTTGATTCCCATTTATGCACTACGGCATTAAGTGGTCAGTGCACATTAGCAGTGCACTGACAAAACTATGCGTAATGAGACACAGTCTTACTCAATGTACATACTACACAGCTAAGTACTAATTGGCTACCATTACTGTAGTACAAATCAAAATTTCATAGCTCCTATAAGTTTATGCCCGAAATACGACAATACCCCCCAGGAAGACCCACAGGGCACAAATACGCAAAAAAGACCACAAGTGATCATGGGGACACAATTAGCCTAGGAATGTTTTGTTTGTTTGCCCAGCTTAAGCTCAACCCAGCTAGTGGGTCTACATTGGCTAATGCTAATGCTAACGCTAACATAACATTTGGTCAATGAGTTGTGTTCCTATTTAGGGCTTGATCTCTGCTCATGTGGACAGTTAAACAATAAGCCGTCTTTTGAAAATGATTAAGTGATTCTTCCAAAAGTTTTTTAGAATATTAATGTCATGCATACATAAATAATTAACTACTCAGATGAGGATTCACTTGGGGAGTCATGTCATTCTGACCGTTTTAAGCCTGTTTTTTCCACTTTAAAGCTGTATAAAAGACATGTAAGATTTTTTCCATGGGTTATCTTGCACATATTATTTGTCAGCCATCTATATATATTAAATGTAAAATGATAAAGTAGCAGAATAAACCATTTTGGCCAAACTATATCATGTTTTATTATCCTTGGGTCGTTTTTGGCAGCCATCTTGGATTTTCCCTTTAAAAATGACCTTAATCAACCAGAAATTTTGGGCACCCCTTCTGAAATGATGAGATACATCATAAAGAGTGTCTGTACCAAATTTGGTGCTTCTATCCGCCGCGTAACGATTAGGTCCTTTTTTGTTGATAATCCCCCCTACTATTAGTTGAAAAACAGATCTCTTACTGCTAACAACTGGAAATTTGAGGCTAGCAGCAAGCATTAAAAGTATAGCCATAGCAAATATAATATAGTATGATAAATATAATATAGCATGATATATATTATATAGGCTATTGCTATACTTAATATAATATATAATATTATATTATATATTATATTACATGCTATGTTATGGTATGCTGTTAGATTCAGTTAGTCTAGGCTATGATAGACTATGCTAGGCTAGGCTAGGCTATGGTAGACTAAGCTAGGCTAAAATAAACTGGGTTAGGCTAGGCTGATAATACTGTAAATTACATGTTATGTTATGCTATGCAAGGTTAGATCTGGTCAGGCCAGATTAGGTCAGACTAGGTTAGCCTAGGCTAGGCTATGCTAAGCAAAGCTAAGCTATGCTTGTTTAGGCAAGAATAAAAAGGGATAGATAGAAAAAGGGGCACCTTCTGGAGCCCATTTGGGCCCAGCTGGTGTCACCATCAGTGTGATGGCAGGCCATGGTGTGGTGTGGTTCCACATCGCAGGCTAACTAATTCATCCATTAGCTGCAGGTAATGAACCCTGCTGCAGCTAACTGCACTGGTGGTGATGTGGAGAGCTTTAAGCAGTAATGTAATATACTGTATGTTACACAGTAGAACAATCGTCAAATACAGAAAAATATATACATATGGAATATTATTTTCATATAAGGCAAATTATAAACATTTGACCAGTGAAAGAATCACCCAAACTTTCATTGAGCTTAAGATATACATGTACTATTTAATAGACATTTATAAAATCCAAACAATGTTAAAAGAAGAGGAAAAACCTAAAAAATGTGGGTTTTTTAGGCAACAACCGTCAGTGTCTGTGTCGATAGTTTTATTGGCCAGAGTCACCTGTCATGTGACCTTCACAATAACAGCCCTCGAAATCTTGAATAATTTATAATATTATACTTGGTGTTTTCTTCATCAATACGGACTCCTAACCTTTCATGACTGTTATCTATTCATATATATGTTATCTCTCTCTCTCTCTCTCTCTCTCTCTCTCTCTCTCTCTCTCTCTCTCTCTCTCTCTCTATATATATATATATATATATATATATATATACATACACGAACTTCAACAGGCAGGACTAGACCAGACAATTCCAGGAGGCTGCTTGAGCCTTGACTGACAGGTGTCAAGGTGACAAGCAGCTGTGTGTCAGGGTGTTGAGCCAGAGGGGGTAAAGGGATGTTTTGAAGTAGGGGAAGGATGAACGTTTGAAATGACATTGGCCTGGGCAATGAGTTCACACACACACGCGCGTGCACACACACAGCAGCTGTTTCCATGCAGTCAGTGTAGGGGATCATGCAAGCAGCAAAAAACCATTAACTATTAACTAATACTGATCTCATAATATAACGTCTTATATTAGATTATATAAAGCATTCGACTATAGCTGGTGCTGTCTAGCACAACTGATCCGGTCTAGCTCAACTGTTAGAGCAAGGCTTTAACACTGCCAGGGTTGGGGTTTGATTCCAAATGGGGCCACCCATGCTAAGATGACACGGTATTGTAAGATGTCTTGAACAAAAGTTTGCACCAAATGGCATTATTACTAGCTGAGTGCTAAGATGGAAGTTACATTCCTGATTTTTAAGAATGTAATTGAAAGTAATTGAAAAAGAAAAAAATGGCATGGGATATTATTTTCAATGTCACTGCCTTTGGTTGTTCAGCTGAAGATGACGAAAACCTGACGTCCTTTCGCTAGGTAGACTATCTGGTATGTGGTTTAGCCCGAATTTACTTTCTGTCACATGGTAGACGTCCTGTCTCTATAGACTTCCTGATCACATGGTATAGTTCCTGTCTCTAGGTAAAGTTCCTGGTAGCATAAATTGGACTGACTGAAGAGGACTGTGTGGGACTGTATACAATAAACACCTGTCCATTTCCAATATGACTCTCGTAAACACCTGGTGCTTTCCATTCTTGAAAGAAATACCACGGCTATAAATGAAAGCTTTATGGTTATCCAATGGCCTGTCCCATACGTCCACACATCAAAGCAGCAATCCCTGATGGCTGTGCTAGCAGGCTTGGAATACATGCATTCACACTCTGCGGTTAGGATGGACGGATTATTGTTGGTGGCGATTCCACGTAAGGGCAGGGATACGCGTAGACGACTCGTCGTCATCCATCACCAGGGCTGGACTGGGACAAAAAAATCGGCCCTGGCATTTTGGCCCAGACCAGCCCATCACAATCGATCACACTGGGGTTTAAAGAAGTGATTGGGCCAGAAACAGTGTCAATAAAAAAAACAATAGGCCAATCTACCTGTTTTATGGGTCAGTCAGACAAAAAAACAACAACAGTTGTGTTGGCCCAAAAGGGATGTCGTCCCACCGGGAAAGTGCCCGGTCTGCCAGATGGCCAGTCCAGCCCTCTCCGTCACTAAATGCTTCAGGATATTTTGACTTAAACAGTATCCATGTGTCGCCTCCTCACATCAGATTCCCTCAAAGACAGGATAATCAAACTCTGCTGTAGGTAAGATTTGAGTTATAAAATAAAATTAAAAAGTCCTCTCCCGCTCTGGTCCCTCCTTCGTTTCTCTGCCATTGAGAAGTGTTGCATTCACACACCTGTGATTGACAGGCAAGATGGATTCTCCGAACTAATCAGGGAAGAGATGCCCTGATTGGTCAGAAATGAGCCAGGAGCAGTCAGGAATCTATGAGTTTGGTGAGAATTCAAACCACCCAACAATAATTCAAGCACTATAATAAAAAACTATATTGACACAGCTCAGAGTTTGTGCGTGTGTCAACGTGGAAGAATCAAGCATGAGGATGAGAACAGCGGGCCCTTTAGAAGGTTAACTAATCCAAAAAGAAATATGACTCACACTTACAGCAGCTAAATGTAGCACAAGCACGGAGACAATTCAGACAATCACATGCACGCGTATACACACACACACTGGCACACAGACTCACACACGCACACATGCTTCAGATAGTGGTAGCCACTTGAACACAGTGCTTAAACTAGATATAAAAGCTTCATGTTGCATACAGTGCATCACACACATAGAGCTAGCCGTAGCCAGCTAGCTAGCTCCAACCAAAGCAACTTCGCAACATTAGCATTCTGTTGTTGCTATTCCTCTGCCATTGTGATGAGCGGATGCTACACTAGCTTAATGGGATGAGTCAGTGTTGGGAGAGTGTGTGGGAGGACGGTAGCAAAGGTGTGTATATTTTTAGGGCCGTCATCTACATAGCTAGTGGTGGGATTAGCAGACACAAGGGGGTAGTTAGATCTAAGATGGCTGGCTCGTAGTACTGGAGAGGACGACATGAAGGATAAAATAGACAAAGTACGAGCAAAGCAAAATACGAGATACGGAAATGACGGAATACATATTTGAGAAATGCATATTGGTATATAGTCGGGATAGTCTAGTGTCGAGTCTTTGACTGCCAACCAAAAGCGTCTAGTTTTGATATCCAGTGGCTTACCTGTAGTAGGCATCCAAGGGCAAGATGCCCTAAGCCCTACCTGTTCACTGCAAGTGGATCTTCTGAACTAAATGGTACTAAATATATCTGGTATCTGGTATAACTGGCCTTGAGAAATGATTGGTACATCATACACAAGCATCACAGTGAAACAAATCAACGCAAAAATACTGTGCGACTACACATTACCAATATTAGTGAAGTTTAACAGTTCCATTTATTCAATTAATCCAATACCAACGCTCTAGAGGGTAAGCAATTTAAGCTTTTTATGGTGTGAAAAAAAACATTTTTAATAAAATGAGCAAAGATGGTACTTTATTAATCCTAGGAAATTCAGGATAATATCTGGATAACGTAATAACAATGTCACACAGCCTTAAAATTCACCATTTGAAAGTAACTTAAGCATACAGTAGCTTAGGTCCAGTGCAGTTAATGCAGGTTTGAATACAGTGGGTATTGAAAAGCTATAGCCTATGCAATGTTCATGACAGTTATTGTTATAACATTATTATGACGGCCATAATAGTTCATTTCTACTTTTAGCAGCGTGCTATGCAGACTAACACACACACACACACACACTCTTTCATGTCTCCATTGGCAGCATGCCACAGTATTGTATGGTATCTTTTGTGCAGACACCTAACACACACACACCTCTCTGGGACAGGGAGATATGGTCTGATGTTAAACAAAGTGGCGGAGTAGCTTTCTGACAAGCCAGCTCTTTAATTAGAGATGAAGCCTGAGGACACACACACAAGCACACACACACACACACACGGATAATGGGGGAAAAAAAAAAAAAATATATATATATATATATATATATATATATATATATATATATATATACACATATACATATATACATATATACATATATACAATGCGCTTATCACATTGTCTAGCAAACACACATCTTCAAACACCATGTTTCCTGTTTATGTGCAGTTCATTAAATGCAACTTGAATCTAGTAATCAAAACCACCTCTAGAAAATAATTTCACACCCCATTGGCTCGACACACTCGTGTCCATGACAAGCGCATATCTTATCGCTCATGCGTGAAAACTGGTGTGAAAAGGTTCTCTAGACCCCCCACCCGACCTCTCTCCCCCCCTCACCCCAATCTACTGAAGCATGCCCTTGCCACTCCCTCACATAATCACATAGCCGCACGTCCTTTTGATCACAATGGAAACATTAGTATCTTATCGGTCATTTGCAAGTAGAGAGAGACAGGGAGAGACAGAGACAGCTAAGGTTGAGGTCCATGTCAGGTAAAAAAAAATGTCCACTACAGGCAGAGGTTAAACCCCCCCCCCCCTCAAACAACAAAAATTCTATTCAGTCAATTAGCAGATGCTTTAATCCAAAGCGACTTATAGTGAATGCAAATACAGGTAATTAAAGCTGATGACATTTGGGGATTGAACCCAGTACATTTCAGCTCACCTGAGCCACTATACTATCCTGGTAACACGCATTCAACCCATTGATTCAAAACCAAGATGAAATACATTCAAATGACATATCATGAATCAATACAAAGATATTCACTATTAGCTATTTGAATGCAGTGCTGCCAAAACAACACTATTAGCTGTTGTAGGGTGACCAGACCTCCCCGTTTCCCGGTGACAGTCCCCGTTTCTGGTAGCCTGTCCCCGGAAATGTCCCCGTTTAAAAAAAAAAAAGGATTTAAAAAATATATATTAATAGATTTTGAAATGGTAAAGGCTAGCTTGCTGATTAATATTCATTTTCGAGACAGTTGGTAATTAGTCTTGTGTCTTTCTGATAGGCTGTGACGCGACCTCGACTTAATACCATAAGCAGGCATGACCGATTATAAACAATAGGCTATCAATACAATATAGATTGATTCCCTATTTGAGTAGCTACTTTGGATTGATTTTGGCTGGTTTACCAAAGCTTAAAACACATCATAGGTCTCGTAAACCATTGGGCATGTACTGCCCATCTTTTCCTACAGTACTACATGACCATGATAAGAAATAGGCAAATGGCAAATGTCCCCTTTTTTAATTTAAGAAATCTGGTCACCTTAAGTTGGCTATCAGCTGTTAGCCACTACCAATTAGCAGTTAGCTGATAGCTATCAGAATGCAGCAGAATGGAATTAGAATCAGAGCGGGGTCATAGGTCAGGGCTGGGAGTTTCATGTGCATGCGGTGATGATGGAGCAGTAATTAGCCGTTAGCTAGGTTAGCGTTGGTGGCTACGCTCCGGCTGCGCATGGAGCGCAGCAGGACATCCATCCACTGACGACAGCTCAATCTGAGGGTCACGCGCCACCGCTTCTACTGATAGAGTCTGGATGGAGGCCCTAGGAGACCCACACACACACATATACATATACACACAGTGTACACACACACACACACACACACACACACACACACACACACATTATACAGTACATACATACATACACACACACACACACACACCTAAAAACATTCAGACATATGCATACATCTATATACACACGCATATATAAACAAAACACACAAAATACGTAAGGGATAATGCCCGACGAGGTGTCCATTATCAGAAGTTAATGGACGACGCGGAGGCGTGAACCGTCCGACGCGAAGCGGAGGACGGTTGCTTCCGCGAAGTCCATTAACTTCTGATAATGGACACCTCGAAGGGCATTATCCCGCTTATACCATGGTCACTTGCCAAAGAAAATAAATTAAGACCATTAATTAATATTTGCATGCGTTTTACAATCAAAATATAAAGTTGTTCACAAGCCATAATTTGGCTTCCCTAGTAACGCCTGAGGGTCTGACTAATACCTGGAACAATCATTACCCTCCCGTAAGGTTCTTATGCAACGGAAACGTTGTTCACTCCTCCAGTAAATAGGACGGACCTTAGATACGACTCGGCAACGGGAGGTATTCTAGTCCGCTCAGCTATGAGCCAGAGAGCTGACGTAATGCATTGTACATCGGGAATCGCGACGGCCTATACTTTCAACATAAAGTGTACATATTTATAATTTGAAATGTGTCCCAGCCTTTACACCACAGATACTATAGGGTCTATAGCATATAACCGCGTTTTCTGATTACAGTTTAATGCATTTTTCACAATTTACCAGTTGTCGTTTTGACGACTAATCACCGCGCCATTCGTTTCAATGGGAATCGCGACGGTCTATACTTTCAACATAAAGTGTACATATTTATAATTTGAAATGTGTCCCAGCCTTTACACCACAGATACTATAGGGTCTATAGCATATAACCGCCTTTTCTGATTACAGTTTAATGCATTTTTCACAATTTACCAGTTGTCGTTTTGACGACTAATCACCGCGCCATTCGTTTCAATGGGAATCGCGACGGTCTATACTTTCAACATAAAGTGTACATATTTATAATTTGAAATGTGTCCCAGCCTTTACACCACAGATACTATAGGGTCTATAGCATATAACCGCCTTTTCTGATTACAGTTTAATGCATTTTTCACAATTTACCAGCTGTCGTTTTGACGACTAATCACTGCGCCATTCGTTTCAATGGGAATCCGACGGTCTATAATTTCAACATAAAGTGTACATATTTATAATTTGAAATGTGTCCCAGCCTTTATACCACAGATACTATAGGGTCTATAGCATATAACCGCCTTTTCTGATTACAGTTTAATGCATTTTTCACAATTTACCAGCTCTCGTTTTGAAGGCTGAACAGACAATTTGACTGGAAGTACTTAGTAGGTGTCCATATAGCCAGAGCTAGCTCTGCATATAGCATGGATTAATGGCCACCCTACAGCAGCCAATCAGAATCAAGTATTCCCTCTCCGTTGCCATGGTTACCATCTAGCGTTTGAGCCAGCGCAGTAATCTAACTGTAATCAGGCAATTTGACCCGAACGTCTTTCCTAGGTGTACATTAACACTTTTTAACCTACACCCGCCAGCCAATCAGAATCGAGTATTCACGCCGACCATGGTATAAATAGATATAGATACCCCCCCCCCCCCCACACACACACACACACACAGTACATATATATATATATATATATATATATATATATATATATATATATACACATACATATATACATATATATATGTATTATTTGTATATATATATATATATATATATATATATATACACACACACAGTGTACACAGTGTACACACACACACATTATACAGTACATACATATACACACACACACCTAAATACATTCAGACATATGCATACATCTATATACACACGCATATATATATAACAAAACACACAAAATACATAGATATAAATACCCCCCCCACACACACACACACACACACACACACACACAGTACATATATATATATATATACATATATATATATATATATATATATATATATATATATATATATATATATATATATATATATATATACACACAAACAGTGTACACACACACACACACACATTATACAGTACATACACACACACACCTAAATACATTCAGACATATGCATACATCTATATACACACGCATATATAAACAAAACACACAAAATACATAGATATAGATACCCCCCCCCCCACACACACACACACACAGTACATATATATATATATACATATATATATATATATATATATATATATATATATATATATATATATATATATATATATATATATTTATACACACACACAGTGTACACAGTGTACACACACACACATTATACAGTACATACATATACACACACACACCTAAATACATTCAGACATATGCATACATCTATATACACATGCATATATAAACACTCACACACACACACACACAGTAAGACCTATATACACATGGATACATGTACACACATGCATACAGAATATACCTACACACACATGTTCTGAAATCTCCTTACAACAACGTATCAGATAAGCTCTTTTTCTGTGTAAAGAAAAACGTTTGCTCACTGTTCCCATGGAGAGGAGCGCAAGGCTAACCAGAGCTAGGCTACCACACGGCTAACAACCTCCCACCCGGGTGTGTTCCCAGGGAGCGTATGTCTGGGATGCGGAGTGTGACGCTAAGTGGGCGGTGATGATGACGAAAGTAGCGGTGATGACTAAGAGACGAAGAGTGCTGGGCCTTGCTTTCCATATCAACCGATAGATCTGTTGATGGACAAAACACTCAAAACAAATACATACATATATATATATAGAAATACACACGCCGTCCAGAAGAACCTGGCCTTTTAAAGTGGACTGAACCCAGGAAATCCCTGGCCAGGGCAGCGGGGCAGCTAGCCAAATATCCAGGCTGTGATGAAAGCAGGCCAGGGGGAAGGCCATCAGGGAGGGGGTGGTGGTGAGATAAGGACCGTCCTTCATTATGCGGAGCGCTAAGAGAGAGATGGAAGACTGATTGGGTAATGAGTCTGCACTGATAATGGACCACATCACAAAGGAATCCAGCTCGCCGTCCATTCACACTTCACTAACATTAGCCTGCCTCGACTTAAACTAATGGCTACCGGCTCATTGGTATGCAGATTATGAAGATGTGACAATTTTAAATGAACACGAGTGGTGAAAACCAGGAGAACGCAGGATAGCCATTTTTAAATGTATGTCCTAAGCATATCACAATAGACCGATAGATGGATAGATAGATGGGTATACTTTACTCATTCGTCTCCCGAGGGGAAATGAAGGATCATTAATATCAATATGAATTGAGTATTGTATGGTTTCCACACATTATGAAGCATGGTAGAAGTACCGTAGTGAATTCTCTGCAGCTTTCCACCCCTGAATAGGCACGGCGATGGACTAGCCTAGGTCTGCTGCTTCTCCATTTATTGTGTACTCCATGGAGGTGTTCCCATCTGGGTGTCTCCTACGATGCTTCCTACACACGGTGCTTCCTAACAGTATACGTGTTTCCTCATGGTTTCTAACAAGGTTCTTCCTGAGAGGTGTTTCCTCCCTAAGTTTCTTTCTACACAACGTGCTTCCTAACAAAGTGTGTCCTTACGAGGTACTTCCTATTTGAAGTGGTTCCTACCTAGGTTGCTTCCTACTTGAGGTGCTTCCTACACAAAGTGCTTTCTATCAGTTGCTTGCTGTCAATTTGTCTCTTGCCATGGAGGTGTTTCCTATGCAAGATGAGGTGCTGTCAACTTTTTTCTATTTCCACACTAAAGTCCTCTATTCTCTCGGTCTCTCTCTTGTATCTGTGTTGAATCACATAGCAAACACGCTAAATTAGAGTGACTTGTGATTATGTGCACCCCTGAGGGAAAATTAGCTTAATTGCTTTGAATGAAGTGTGAAGTGGAAGAAAAATATACTCCCCGCCCCCCCTAACTCTTTCTCTATCAACTCTTAGTATGCAGCTTAAAACAGACAGATTCTGTAAATGTTTGTTAGTAAGGGATAATCCATGACGAGGTGTGCATGTATTGAAAAATAATGCACAATGCGGAGGCTAAGACTTTGCCTCCGCGGAGTGCATTCTTTTTCGATACATGCACACCTCGTCGTGGATTATCCCGTTTATACCATGGCCACTTACGAATCAATAAAATATAAGGGTGTTGATTCATATTTTTGGGTAATTCTATCTCAAAATTACAACTTTTAGCTTGCACAACTTTGTGTGCACCTGTAAACAAACGACAAAAGATCGGAGAAATATATGGGTCTGACTAATGCCTAATAAACATGAGATTCATATTGAATGCATACGTTACCTTATTACTCCAGTAAATAGAGACGATCTTAGTAACGACATGGCAACGTTACCTTATTACTCCAGTAAATAGAGACAATCTTAGTAACGACATGGCAACGTTACCTTATTACTCCAGTAAATAGAGACGATCTTAGTAACGACATGGCAACGTTACCTTATTACTCCAGTAAATAGAGACGACCTTAGTAACGACATGGCAACGTTACCTTATTACTCCAGTAAATAGAGACGACCTTAGTAACAACATGGCAACGTTACCTTATTACTCCAGTAAATAGAGATGACCTTAGCACCGACATGGCAACGTTACCTTATTACTCCAGTAAATAGAGACGATCTTAGTAACAACATGGCAACGTTACCTTATTACTCCGGTAAATAGAGACAATCTTAGTAACGACCTGACAACGTTACCTTATTACTCCAGTAAATAGAGACGATCTTAGTAACGACATGGCAACGTTACCTTATTACTCCAGTAAATAGAGACGACCTTAGTAACGAACTGGCAATGGGGAAGCTTTCTAAACGTAGTCCCCCCGAGTCCGGTCCAAGTTGACAGTTACTAACGTTTTGTTCAGCGCATTAAGTTTTAGACTGTGATGAGGCTGCTTGCGTCATGGCCATGGATCGAAAAACACCTCTCCAGCCAATCAGAATCGAGTATTCACCTGGGCCATGGTATAAAGTATATTAAAATCACATTCCTAAGAGCCAATTTCTTTTGCGCCACATGTATTATCACTTTGAGAAATACCTGAAGTTCACCTAAATTCCAGATTCAAAATTCTGTGTGTGTGTGTGGGGGGGGGGGGGGGGTATCTATATCTTATACCAGTAAGGGCCTATGCAATGGAAACTGCAAACTGTAGGGCCGAGACTGTTCTAGCACTGAACGTACCTGCAAACAACACAAAGCCAATTTAAAAAACAATGATCATTTTGAGAGAGAGCTGCAAAATCATGTTCTCGTTTCAACAAAATGGGTCAAAGCAACCTCCTAATAACAAACTACGGGTAGTAAAGAACAGGTTATTAACTTGACATAATAAACCTGTAGAAACATAAAATTCCTATTTCAAGGAATACAGTGCTTTGAAATAAGTTTAATCATACAATTTCAAGGAATTTAACAAGGATAAAATAGAAAATACAAAATGTGATGATATATAAGAACAGACCAACAGACAGGAAGACCAACACACAGACAGACAGACAGACAGACAGAGCCAGTGTCCCAGAATATATTAGCCCAGTGTCTGGCAGAGAGTGGGGACATTTCCCCAGAGAAGATAGTTCTGCAGACTGTGTGTAGGCAGTAGTAGATGACTGGCTGCATGGCTTTGAGAAGTAGGGTGAGGGGGACACTATGGAGATACTTGAACTTGGTGATGATTCTGTCACAACATCCACTCTACTCCTCTCTCTCCCAGCAGGACATCACTAAAGAGTTGACCATGGTATCTGCTCCAAAAATAGAAATACAATACTCTTCATGCACAGTGCACTATTCACACTCACACACACACACACACACACACACACACACACAGACACACACACACACACACACACACACACACACACACACACACACACACACACACACACACACAAACTAACATAAAGGTGAGCCAAAAAACAGATGTGGTCTATTTTTCATGTGATGGACAACCTACCCAGTACCACCAAATATTGTCAGTAATTTGAAAAATAATTATCAGATATATTCCCATTACTGAGAACAGAACGCTAAAGTAAAGAGAAAAATATTGTAGTATTATTTAATAGAACAATATCATCACTTAACCAGCCAAGCCTTTCAAGTAGGCCTACAAACAATTACCCCAGACTAGCATGCTAGCCAGCTTACTGCTGCCATGCAGGTCATCTGGCAAATAGATGCTAGTATTAACTAGGTGCTAAGTTGGCTCTTCAGCTCCTACTGGCTAAGATCGAACTAGCAAGAAGCTAATACCGAGTTATTATTCAGCTCCTTTGGAACGAAGAGCTGTTTGTTGACACCGCCATCATGGTTTATGAATGACTGTGTGAATAGATGAATGTGAGGCATTGACCAGCCACAGTGGTTAGAAAAACACGATATGAATGCAGTCCATGTAGTCAATCCAAACCACACATGCACGTACACATGCACACACGCAGGCAGGCACACACGCACGCACGCACGCACGCACACACACACACACACACACACACACACACACACACACACACACACACACACACACACACACACACACACACACACACACATACACACACACACACACACACACAAACACTCCTTTCTGTCTGACTCTCTCTACACAGACAGTTCAACGGACACATTAAGAGCCATCAATTTCAACAGAAACTTCAACAGAAAATATCTCAAGGAGCCACAGTTGGCTTACACATATAAAAACATGCCTTCAGTTAAGTACATAGGTAACATAGGCCTATACATTTTTGGTACGCGACATGGACATGAATGAATCATCAAATGTTCATTCTTTGAAAACTGCCAAGGCGTATTTCCTTGCTGTGTGCTACATTCAGAAGTTGAGTTCAGTTCATGATGTGTTTTGATAAGGGAGGAATGAAGGGAGTCTCTGTGCCATGAATATGCACCTCTGTTGACTTCAGGGGCCCTACAGCTACAAAGAAGTGGTTTGTATGTGTATCATATATGTATATACAATATTTGTATATAGTATCACTCATTAAAATTGTGTTCCTAACTGGTACTTTTGAAATCAAGTTCATGGAGCGTCTCGCCCCTTCAGTTATTCCAACGTTACACTTCATGAGTGTATTTTTATCAGTCAGAAATAAGATGCATGCTGTTGCTATTGTCCATTTTATGTCTTGTTAAATCATATGTCGTAGGCACGGCCAACTACACATCGTACTGTATGGCCGAACAACCTTTAAAGCCTTTAAAACGTAAGAACTTTAAAACATAATGTTTATACCTTTGAGCTTCAGCGAGCTTCAGTCTGTTGAAAAGGGGATTTCAGGAATAATCTCTGGGTGTGTGGAGGAAGTTAAGGTAAACAGAGGGTGGTGGTGGTGGTGGGGGGGTGTCTCAAGCAGAAGCATAAAAGGTGGCTGTTACTATGCAGTGCTGGATTATGCAGGGGTTGGTACGTGTGAGGAACTGCAGTGTGATTTGTAATGACACACAGTGCCTGAACAGGGGGGGGGGGGGTGAGAGCTCACATCCATTCCCAAAACATCTAAAACATGAGGACCTAAAAGGGAGCGGGCGGAGAGAGAGAGACCATCAGCGAGGCAACGTAGGCTATGCTTTAAAGGCCATGGCGCAGGTTAAACACCACTTTCGATTAATGGGTACATAAAGCACTCAAGATATGTATATAAAGTTAGAAATAGGGATGTCCCGATCTCAGTCTGGTCCACTGGTGCTACCAGTGGATTTCTGTTGCGCGATTGTTGAGCGGGGGGGGGGGGCGGGGGGCTACCGGAGAATTTCTGTTGCGCGATTGTTGAGCGGGGGGGGGGGGGGGGGGGGGGCAAAAGGGCACTTTGGTCCGCTCAAAAGGGCACTTTGGTCCTTCAAAGGGAAAAGGGCAGGGGCTCGGGCACCCATAGCCCCCCCCCTCTGCACGTGCCTGTCGGGACGTCCCTGGCGGGCGGACATTATTGCGCAATAGTAACACACCGCGGACCTACGACCGACGGGGGAGGGGGGGGGGGGGGGTGCGCGCAATAGTAACACCGCGGACCTACGGCCGACGGGGGGGGGTGGTGTGCGCAATAGTAACACACCGCGGACCTGCCACCGGCGGGGGGGGGGGGGTGCGTGGTGTGTTACTATTGCGCTCTCAAAAAGGAGGACAAATACGCGTCCGGCTTGACGCTGCGCCGGACGCCGGACAGGGCTTTGAAAAACCGGACAGTCCGGCCTAAAGCCGGATGCGTATTTGTCCTCCTTTTTGAACCCACGTCCCCCCGGGAGAGTGTCCGCACCCCCCCAGGGGGGCGCGCCCCACCGGTTGAGAACCACTGGTTTAACACATTGAACGTGGGGTAACTCCCCCCCCTCCCCCGGGCCGGCTACTAAACATTGGCGAAACAAACCTATTTTAGTCTCAATAACAACATGCAACGGCGAAGGCTTTATTTCTTATTTCTCTTTAATTGTGGCAAGACCCACAATGTTGGTGAAGTGTCCTGGTGAGTTGCTAGCTACCATTTAGAAACGCAGCAACGAGCGCTGGAGCGGTCTATGAACAGCAGTGCATAGGGTTGCCAACCGTCCCTTGAAACACGGACTCGTCCCGTATTTAGAAACAAAAACACCCGTCCCGTATTGAGCTGAAAAGGGACGCACTTTGTCCCGTATTACTGTGAGAGTCAAAACATAGTCATATAGTAAAATGCCAATGGAAAATGAATAACAGGGCGCTTTATATGGACATTTACGGTAAAGTATGACGATACAGAATACACTCATCCCATTGGTCGAGGTACTGTCGCTCACGGAGAAGATAGCGGAAGACAACAAAGCAGCATGGGTGACGCTGACAGTGGCCGCATTCCGAAGTGGAGGAAGAATGCTTAACGGACCCCCCTTCAAGTACGCCGCGTCATAGAACGGCGCCAAGCACTGTTCCAAAGTTGAGAGCACTCGGAAATTCGTGCCCTTTTCGCAGCCTTTGTTTTTGAGAATTCTGGACAATTTTGAAGCATGCATCGATGGATCCTCGTCGAGCTAAAATACCCACAATCCTCTGCGTAGCGGGCGGGGGTATTTAAAAATGGCGGAAGAAAGGCAATACACGTTCAAATGTAAGTGAAGTTATTTTAAAATGTTCCGAATTATTTTGTGCTGTATTCATTTCACCATGACATGCAAAAAAAAAACGTTGAGCGAAAAGACCCGTGTTATTTTTTGAACGTGTTTGCAACGCATGCTATAGCCTATTTGCATGGAGTAATGTGTTAATAATAGTAGTGCTATGTAGCCTACCTGGTGTTTAAACAACTGTTAAACTATTAAAACATTTACCATCGTTGGCATTGCCATGATTACAATGATTGCATGATTATGAGTTTTGAAGGCGGAAGCGCGGTATTAAAAAGCGGAAGCGCCTCCGCACTAGGAAGTCGTTCCAAACTCCGAACGCTCTCAACCACTAGGCAGCACTCTAGTCTCATCTCAATAGAACGCGACTCGTAAGGAAGAGTTCTAGCGAGACTGCAGCCTCCACTTCGGAACACAGCCAGTGAGACAGACGCCGGCACCGCTTTACGGTGCCGGCGGCAGCAATGCGACGAGTACATCAACTACTGCAAATACTGTTGATAGATTGATAGATAAATACTATATTTATCTATTTATCTGTATAATCTGCTGAACGATCTCTTACTCGTCTCTCTCTACTCGTCTCTCTCAATGGTCTCAAGGCGGGCTTTGGTCTGTCGTCTCCCCGATGTGACGTCATGCAATGCATTGTGCGGGAAATGAGAATCAATCCCAAACTGCTAAAATAGTAGCTACTTTTTCGTATTATATTACGTTTTGTGATACCCAACAACATCAAATACAATTAATAACAGTTTAAATGTTTATTACCAACAAGCAAATACGCAAATTTGTTAGAAAATTAAACCTGCACCACTGCCTTTAATGCAGGGGTTCTCAACCTTTTGCAAGCTGGGCCCCTCCAAAACTGGTTCATTGCAGTTTGGGGCGATTGTCGACAGGGGGGGGGGTTGCGCGCGATCGTAACACACCCCGGACCTACGAGAGGCCGCGGCCCTTCTGGCATCTGCCAGAATGCCAGACGTCCAGTCCGTCACTGGTCCGGGTGGTGTCACCATCGCGCGCACCCCTGCCGTCGGTCGTAGGTCCGGGGTGGATTACGATCGCGCGCGCACCCACCCACCCCCCTGAACCGCCACTGCTACTGGCGCCCCCCCGGGAGAGTGTCCGCGCCCCACCGGTTGTGAACCACTGCTTTAATGGATCTATAATAAATCTGCCCATAACAGAACAGACGCCCCCCCCCAAAAAACGTTAAATGTCGAATGTAGTAAAAATTGGTATTTAGGCTTACTGTAAATGTCTCCACAGATGAATTGAATACAAATTAAGACTAACCTTGTATTTAAGATTCCTATGGATACACCCGCACTCTGTCCAGTTTTTTTAAACTAGGTTGTGCAGCACTACTGTAGGAGTTGAGGTAAATGAAGCACACTACAACATGTTACATTCAACTTAGCTGAGGCTGCACACTTTGATTACATAATCCTAAGACAGAACTCTCAACAACAATAATTAATTCTGTCACTCCCTCCTGTGTCTACCCACCACACACTCCCCCCAGAATTTACTCAAAAACTGGGATTATTAGTTTGGCTGGAGCCCGGCTCACCCTTCCAGCCCGGGTTCTGAGCACCCTGGCAGGCACCAGAAGGGGGCTTTTTCTCCTTGCCCACGACCTCCGGCGGTGCTGGCAGCTTGTTGGGCGGGGGACGGCGGAGGCGCAGGGCCACAGCCAGACTGACTGGCCGATCCAGGTTCAGGTGAGCCGGTTGAGCCGATCCACGGAGATGTGATCGGGCTTACCCCCGACATCAACAACAAAAGCGTACTTCAGCCCAGAGCTCGGAGGTGAACTGAGGCCCATGTCGGAGGAAATGTCAGGGCACCCCAAGACGAGCGACCCAGATCCCGATGAAAACCACATCGGCCGTTGTCGTTGCCGTCAGGGGGACAGCCTCTGGCCATCTGGTGGTCTTGTCCACCATGGTGAGCAGGTAGGTGAACCTGGGGGGGGGGTCTACGTTTACATGGCCAAATCTTCACTTTGGCACCTCGAACCAAACCAATGGCACTCTAATATGGTGATGCACTTTAGCGCGCTGACACTGTACGCAGGCCCACAGCCCAGTTTGGAAATCTTTTTTTAGCCAATGCCACACAAACTTCCACCAGCCTTTGTGAGGGCTTCCTGCCTGGATGCAAGAGGCCATGGAGGTGAAAACTTTCCTCCATCAGCCCTTGGGTACGACAAAGCATGGCCGTTCGGTGGACATGACGTCGCACAAGATGGCGCACGGTTGAGTTGACGGGAGACAGGGCTGTGCAGTAAATTGTTTGGAAAGTACCCTGTGGCAATGAAGTTTAAGATTGAAAGTTAAAAGTTGTAAAATCTTATTGAACGCATAGTGGTGGCATGAACTTGCGTTCGGGAGAGACTAAACCCGAACAAAGTAGAGCAAAAACCAAACGGAAGCGCAAACCGAGGACAAACACAATGGCAGGCGGACAAACGGAGAGTGCAGAGTCGGATCTAAAAAGTTTGATTCTAAGCATCAAAGATGAACTCGGAGCATTCCGCAAGGACTTTAATAAGAACTCTACCGAAACAAGAAATGAAATAGAGAAACTGACGCTGGAAGTGAAAGGTATGCAGGCCGAGATTAAGAGGACGAATGGTGAAATTGTGGCAGCGCAACTAAGAATCAGTGAGTTGGAGGATAAAGAACCCACAAAGAATGAGGTACTGACGCATTTGCTGATACAACAAACTTTAATGGCTGATAAACTTGAGTATCTTGAGAATAAATCAAGGCAGAACAACATCAGGATTCACCAAGTGAAAGAGGAATCTGAAGGAGAAGACATGGTGAAATTCCTTGATGAATTGATATCTGAAAAACTTGACATTCCGGAAAGCAAACTGTTTATAGTAGCTGCACACAGATCACCTCGAGATAAACCTAAGGACGGAGACCCACCTCGTTCAATTGTCGTCAGGTTTTTAACCTGGCAGACAAAGCAAAGAGTTTTACAAGCGGCCTGGAAGAAAACGAGGGCACCGATCATGCATGCAGAGGAGAGGATTTATTTTGATCAGGACTACTCAGCAGCAGTGATGAAAAAGAGGGGCCAGTACACCTGGATACGGAAGGAACTGAGGGAAAAAGAGATCAAGTCCCATTTCATGTATCCAGCAAAGCTAAAGGTTTTCACCAGAGGTGGTGTACAGAAGTTCAACACGGCGATTGAGGCCAGCAAAGCGCTTCAAGCGCAGAACATCATCGGAACGCACAGCCGGGCGAATGACGGTCAGCAGGTGCGCTCCGTGCCGGCTCAACGAGGTAAGAAGTTGCTGGATGACAAGACTGCTGAACTCTTAAAGAAGCTTACGGGCAAAGACAGAGACTGGTGGACTTAAGGACATGGACAATGTCCCATGCTCCCCAATTCTCGATCGTGTGGATGAATTGAATGAAATGAAAAAAAAATAAAATAAAAAATAAAAAATAAAAGTTTTTCTTTCAATTTGAAAGTTCTTTTTCAGTTAATGTACAATGTGGTTCAATGAGGAGCTCTTTTGGTTGCAGTTTGGAACAGCACATTGATGCTTACCCAGCCTGGGAAATGAGTGATTATTTGTTTTTGGTTTAAGAGAAATAGTTTAATCACGGCATAATAAAACATGGAGAGAGTTGAAAATGGGATTGCAATGAGAGTATGATTTCAGGGTATGTGACTTATAATTAACAATTTTCAACACAGCCACTGTCTTCTGCAAAACGCTGATGACCAATCAAAAGAATGTTTATGTTTATGTGTTTGTGTGGTTTATATGTTTATGTAGCTCCTATTGTGTGTTAAGTGAAATTAAGAAGCCACTATACCAAGATAATGTTAAGGTACTCTAATTTGCCAAGGAAGGGGTTAAAGATGGCACACATTAACATTTGTAGTATCAGGAACAAGATCACAGAAATATCTGAAATATTGGCAGACAATGTGCATATACTAGCAGTATCTGAGACACATCTAGATTCGTCCTTTCAAGATGAGTCTATAATGGTAGAGGGATACTCCATTTTCAGAAAAGACAGAAATGCATATGGAGGGGGTGTTATGTTTTATGTTCAGAACCATATTCCTGTAAGAACAAGACATGATTTAATGACTGATGAGACTGAAGTGCTATGGCTGCAAGTTCATCTTCCACATGTTAAGCCAATTTTGGTGGGCTGTGGTTATAGGCCGCCAAGCGCAAACAGTGAAGACATGGACAATTTATGTGAAATGCTTGAAGCAGTGAGTGAATTAAATGTTGAAATTTATCTATTAGCTGACTTAAACATAGATTGGAACTCCAATATACACTCACCGGCCACTTTATTAGGTACACCTGTCCAACTGCTCGTTAACGCAAATTTCTAATCAGCCAATCACATGGCAGCAACTCAATGCATTTAGGCATGTAGACATGGTCAGGACGATCTGCTGCAGTTCAAACCGAGCATCAGAATGGGGAAGAAAGGTGATTTAAGTTACTTTGAACGTGGCATGGTTGTTGGTGCCAGACGGGCTGGTCTGAGTATTTCAGAGACTGCTGATCTACTGGGATTTTCACGCACTAGGGTTTACAGAGAATGGTCCGAAAAAGAGAAAATATCCAGTGAGCGGCAGTTCTGTGGGCGCAAATGCCTTGTTGATGCTAGAGGTCAGAGGAGAATGGCCAGACTGGTTCGAGCTGATAGAAAGGCAACTGTAACTCAAATAACAACTCGTTACAACAGAGGTATGCAGAAGAGCATCTCTGAACGCACAACACGTCGAACCTTGAGGCGGATGGGCTACAGCAGCAGAAGACCACACCGGGTGCCACTCCTGTCAGCTAAGAACAGGAAACTGAGGCTACAATTCGCACAGGCTCACCAAAATTGGACAATCGAAGATTGGAAAAACGTTGCCTGGTCTGATGAGTCTCGATTTCTGCTGCGACATTCGGATGGTAGGGTCAGAATTTGGCGTCAACAACATGAAAGCATGGATCCATCCTGCCTTGTATCAACGGTTCAGGCTGGTGGTGGTGGTGTAATGGTGTGGGGGATATTTTCCTGGCACACTTTGGGCTTATTAGTACCAATTGAGCATCGTGTCAAAGCCACAGACTACCTGAGTATTGTTGCTGACCATGTCCATCCCTTTATGACCACAGTGTACCCATCTTCTGATGGCTACTTCCAGCAGGATAACGCGCCATGTCATAAAGCGCGAATCATCTCAGACTGGTTTCTTGAACATGACAATGAGTTCACTGTACTCAAATGGCCTCCACAGTCACCAGATCTCAATCCAATAGAGCACCTTTGGGATGTGGTGGAACGGGAGATTCGCATCATGGATGTGCAGCCGACAAATCTGCAGCAACTGCGTGATGCTATCATGTCAATATGGACCAAACTCTCTGAGGAATGTTTCCAGTACCTTGTTGAATCTGTGCCACGAAGGATTAAGGCAGTTCTGAAGGCAAAAGGGGGTCCAACCCGGTACTAGCAAGGTGTACCTAATAAAGTGGCCGGTGAGTGTATGTTCACTGAAGAAGAGACTGCATGCTTTTACTAGTGCATGTGGGCTTTATCAGATGGTTAATCAACCAACCAGGTTGTGCTTTAAAAGTAACGGCACTCAAACTTCAACATGTATAGATCACATTTTTACAAATGCTGCAGACAAGTGTTCGGGAGCAGTATCAGTAGCAATGGGCTGTAGTGATCATAACTTGATTGCAATTGTGAGAAAAACTAAACTGCCAAAACCAGGCCCAAAGATCATTTTTAAAAGAGTGTTTAAAAATTTTAAGGAAGAATGTTTTGTGGAAGAAGTCAAGATTCTACCATTATCAAGGGTACTGGCAGAAACTGGAGATGCAGAAAAGGCATTGGAAATATTTGATGATTTATTTATGCCTGTGGTTGAGAAACATGCACCTTTGAAAAAGTTTACAGCTCGTAGCTGCCGAACACCGTGGTTAGACAATGAGTTGAAAGAGCATATGATGGAGCGTGACAGAGCTAAACAAGTGGCAAATGATTCTGGTCTCAAATCAGACTGGCAAGTTTATTGTAGGTATCGTAATTATGTGACATCTTTAAATAAGAGGAAAAATAAATTATATTATGAAAATAGGATTAAGAATATAAATAACGATAGCAAGAAAATGTGGAGTGTATTGAATGATGTAATGTGTCGTAGGACAAAAGTAACACCATCTTATTTAGAAAAAGAAGGTCTTTTTTTGACTAAGCCAGCAGATATAGCAAACCATATCCAAAATCATTTTGTTGAAACAATTAATAATCTAACTACCAAAATGCCTGTGATGGAGAGTGAACATTTTTATGAATTAATAAATAGTGGAATCATGAGGGACAAAAACTGCCAATTTGTTTTTAGTAATGTCAGTGAGAGCTACATAGGAAAACTTATCTCAACTGGCAAAGACAAACCTGCTGGCATAGATGGACTAGAAAATAAACTCATTAGAATGGTTGCAGATATTATAGCACCTGCGATCTGCCACATTATCAACTTGTGTTTCAGTGAGAGTATTTACCCATCTAAGTGGAAGATTGCAAAGATAATACCTTTGCCCAAAAATGCAAAATTGCCATTTTCAGGATCAAATAGTAGACCTATAAGTCTGTTGCCTTCTTTAAGTAAATTAATGGAGAGAATAGTATATGATCAGATACAAGACTATGTTTCTCAAAATAACTTAATTACTGCCTTCCAACATGCATATAGGAAAGATTATTCTACTGCAACAGCTCTAACTCAAATGACCGATGATTGGCTCAGAGCTATAGAAGAGCAGTACTTGGTGGGAGCAGTCATGCTTGATTTTACAGCAGCGTTTGACATTATAGAACATAAGATACTTCTTGAAAAATTGCATTGCTATGGCTTTTCGGATTCAGCTTTAAAATGGATGGGAAGTTACTTAAATAATAGGTCACAAACTGTTTTCTTTAATGGAAGCTATTCTGAGTTTAAATTGTTGAACTGTGGAGTACCACAGGGAAGTTGCCTTGGACCACTGCTGTATACTATCTATACTAATGACCTGCCACGTGTTGTAAAACAAGCAAGGATTTCTATGTACGCAGATGATTCTACCATCTATGTGGCAGCAAAAACAGCTGTGGAGTTAAATATGATATTGAACTCAGAATTGCATTCTGTGGTCGAATGGATAAGGAGAAATAGATTAGTTCTGAATGTTTCCAAGACAAACTGTATTATTTTTGGTTCCAACCATACACTTAAATGTGAACCATTGTTAAATATTATGATCAATGATGTAAAAGTAAACCAGGTCAAGGAGACAAAACTCCTGGGAGTAACCCTGGATGAAAGATTGACATGGTCTACACAAATTAAGAAAACGATAACAAAGATGGGTGCTGGTATTTCTGTAATTAAAAGATGTGCAAAATACTTAACAAATACATCCAAAAAACAACTTATACAAGCATTAATATTGTCAAACATAGACTACTGTCCTGTTGTATGGTCAAACTTAACAATGGATAAGATCAAGAAACTTCAAGTTGCACAGAATAGAGCAGCCCGAGTTGTACTACATTGTGACATCAGAACAAATGTTATTGCAATGCATGATGTGCTAAGTTGGTTAACAGTTAAAAATAGATTTTTGTATTCTCTTCTGGTATTCTTTAGGAACATTTTAACTACTAAAATCCCATTGATATTGTATAATGAACTGTCAATGACTTCAGACCAACACGGCTTCAATACAAGGCAAGCAACAGAGGGGAAACTCATATTACCCAGAGCAAGAACCAATGCGATGAAAAGAACAATGGTATTTAGAGGAATTAGTGAATGGAATGCTTTACCAAGGTACATCAGGCAGGAAAACAGCAAGAGCACATTTAAATTCTTGCTTAAAAAGTATCTTTTGTCAAGGAATGCAACATAATTGCCTCGTCTTGCCTATGTGTCACGATAGGTGTGTTGGTCTGAATTACTACTAATATATGAGTTAAACATGTAAGATCACTAAATTGTTGAAATGTGTGTCACTAATACCCTATGAGGTAGTATTATTAGCATGAGGTAGTATTATTAACATTATAAAATTTGTACAAGGGAACTTAACCTGAGGAGCAAGTCCTGTCTATTTTGGTTTTTGTCACAGTCTGGTTGAATGTTTGTCTGTGTTTCTGTATTTGTCTCATTGTATATTTTCTTTTTCTTTGATGTGGTTGTGTGCGTCAAGTGGTGTGATGTTTATGTTCATATGCAAATTATGATGTTGTAAGTGAATGATTGATAGGACCCCAGGAAGACTAGCTGGTTTGACCAGGCTAATGGGGATCCCAAATAAAAACCCAAACCCAAACTTCACACAGTTGGGTAACCCGGGCGTTGTTGAACCATACGTCGGCTAGCTGCAGGCTATCCACTGATGGCTATCCACTGATGGCTGTCCGGTAAGCTTGAATCTCCAGGTAGGTGACGACGTTGCCCTTTCCTGCCACATTTTGAAGGTCTGTGGTGAATTCCAAGATGTATGCCAGGTGCCGCTGCTGGCGGGTGGAGACTCTGGACATGGCGAAAACCAGTGGTTTGTAATCTACGAACGCCAGGGAATGGGCGACCCTCCAACAGGAAATGAAAATGTCATATAGCAAGGTAGAGGCTCAACAGCTTGAATGTATTGTACTTCAGCTCAGCGGGGCATAGCTGACACCAGACCCTGTCCACAAGCTCATGAACCCCGCCCACAGTGTGGTCTGAGGCGTTAGACGTGAGGGCGATGGGCGAGTTGGGGAGTGGATGCGTCAACAGATGCCGAACGGGGGATGAACCGATGGTAGAAGTTCACCATCCCCAGAAACTCCTGCAGTGCCTTGATTGTGCGAGGATATGGGAAATCCGCGACTGCAGCCACCTTATATGGCAGAGGTATCGCCCCATCTCTTGTGATCCTATGGCTAAGGAAATCCATGGCTGGCAGCCTGAATTGGCACTTGGCTGTGTTCACGATGAGACCAGACTGGTTGAGGTGTTTGAAGAGGGTCCGCAGGTGTGACAGGTGTTCCGCTCTGGAGGTACTAAAGGTCCCTCAACACCGATCCATGAGACGTTGGAAGGTCTGCGCTGCATTCTTGAGGCATAAAGGCATCCTTACAAATTATTATTTTTTTACAACAGCTGTCTTGGGGACATCCTCAGGATGGACTGGCACCTGGTGGTAGCCCTGGACAAGATCAACTTTGGAAAAGATGACCCTTCGAGCCGGGCCGAGAAGTCCTGTATGTGTGGGACCGGGTATCTGTCGGGGGTGGTGGCGCCAGCTTTTGGCACCATGGGCAGGGGCAAGGCCCAGGGGCTGTTGGACCGGCAGATGATACTGAATCCCTCCATGTTGTCAAACTCAGCCCTAGCGATAGCAAGCTTTGCAGGATTAAGGCATCTGGCCCGAGCATGGACAGGCAGGCCCATCTCAGATACATGATGCTCCACCCAGTGCTTGGTATAGTGAGGCCTGGGAACACCCCCAGCAACTGGTTGACCTCGCAAGCGGTTACTAGTGCACTGGACAGCATTGTTGTGGGACAACTACTAACTGTACAGGGGAAAGTGTCAAAGATTGTTGCATCAAGAGGCGGTGATTCATAACGCCCACCAACAGGCCCATGGCACATAGAAAATCATTCGCAAGCAGGAGCTGTCACCTCCGCTACAACAAACTCCCAAGAGAAAACCTGTCAAAATGTATTTTGTGATTTCGGACTACAGCCATTAAATAGGAAACAGGATAGGTAGGGCTGGGCAATAATTCAATATTATTGTTTATAGTCTTTGAATGGTATTGTATCGTCATGAAATGAAGATATCGACATAATACCTAGTTTCATAGTATAAATTCATTATGATGAGAAGATATTAAAATGATCAAATATGAGGTTTGAAATGTCAGAGAGAAAGGAAAACTAGTTTTAGTCAGATACCATACCTTACTTTGTTATATACTTCAATGTAATGACCCTCAGTTAGACTGTTTAGAATGGTATTTTGAATGTATAAGCATATTGTGATATTTATCGATATCATGTAAAATTACCCATAATGTCATAATAAATATTTCCATATTGCACCAGCCCTAAGGACAGACATACACATTTCCAAATTCCTATATTTTGCCCAACGAAAGTGTATCAATATCAGAATTAAAGAACTGCAACTTTTAATCAGACATATTCTCAATTAGAAGTGGCTATATTACGAAATCGTCATGAGTGGTTTGGCAATGGTAGGCAAACGCTGCTTTGTTTCATGTATGTATCATAACAATGGTTTATAAGTCCGCAGTCCTAGGTCTTCCGGTTTCCCTTTTTGAATGACGAATACATACTACCGCCACCTGCTAGAATGGAGAGAACATACAGTTTGTGCTAGTTGGCTGTTTTTCTGTAGTCTTTGTGGTGTGTTCAAGTGCAACTTTTTGGCCCAGACACAGGCGACATGAGGTGATGCAACAGTGGGCCTTCATCACTGCTAGTTCTTTGACGCCGGGTACAGGGCGTGGGTGTGGGTGTGTCTCTAAAGAGACACACCCACACCCACGCCCTGTACCCTTTTAAAGGGACCACATAACAGGTACAACAACAATAATGAATTCTGTCACTCTCTCCTGTGTCTACCCATCAAAATACTTAAAATAAAAATAAATTAAAGTAGTTATTCATCATCATCAAACAAAATTATATCATATTTTGCTGTGTAAACACATGCCATCTTTAGCACGGGGTACTTGTTTAAGGAAAGTACTTCTGTAATTTTGAGTACAGACTATGAGTACAGAGTATAAGTACTGAACTACTTTTTACCCCTGTATGCAATGAAGCATTTAGCATTTTTTTTCCCCACAAGGCTTACTGAACATAGCTACCTAGCCTTTTGCAAATGACTGATAGTGTGATGTTATATCCGGCAGGAATTTTAAGTAATTTATTAAAGAACCATGAGAAGGCAATCCTACAGCCCAGGGACCGTGAGAGGTGTGAAATGACCAGATGAGAAAAGCCTTTTAGAGATAAAAAAGTGATAAAAATGTTGTGTGTAGAGGTTGATCCAGCAGCTGAGGATGGGGTTTCAACATGATTCAGTGAATCCACCAATTATATAACAGCCATAGCATTTGCATGCCATTCTTGGTACAAATCATGTTGTTATGTGTGATTGTTTTTATTTATGTATATGGACAATATTTACAAAAGCAGAACTACGACTGCATATTCCCAAAAATGATCCCTATTTTCCCCCCCAATGATTTCAATGTTTTAACAGAAACTGCATCAGTAGATTTAGATTAGATGTATTGTCAAGTATACCGTTATACACTGGTATACACAGTAAATGCAATCGGTACAGAGCGTTCTATTCCAACATATTTTACATTTCAAATGATTTTGAAATAAATACATTTTAATGTCATGTTGCAAAATGTGCATGAATGTGGTAGGAATAATATACCTTGTTATTTGTTTCTGAATGAAGGGCTAGCACCGTTAGCTCTCCTAGCTTAATCAACACGCTGGACTATAGCTAGATAGTTAGAGGGGGGGGGGGGGATAATAGTAAGTCATTTTTTTCTCTCCAGTCTACAGAGAATGTGGCGGGGGGCTGATTGTGGGGGCCCTCTGTGGGTGTTATCAGTAGAAAGCAGAAGTCCATTCACAGTCAAGGAGCCAGACTCAAGCTGCTCCCTGGGCCAATCCTGTTCCACATGATTATTCTCAATTTCACACCTGACGGTTTTTACTGAGACACATGGCAGCAGCAGCCAAATGCCCGAGAACTGGAAGGCACAAAAAATGGTGGAGAGACAGAGAGAGACAGAGCGAGAGACAGAGCGAGAGAGAGAGAGCAAGAGAGAAAGAAAGAGACAATGAGAGAGGAAGAGAGACAGAAGGGGGAGAGAGACGGGGGCACAGAGAGAGACAGAGAGGGAGAAAGAGAGACAGTGATAAGAGAAGGAGAAAGAGAGACAGTGATAAAAGAGAGAGAGAGAGAGAGAGAGAGAGAGAGAGAGAGAGAGAGCGCAAGAGCAAGAGAGAAATAGTCCTCCAACATCGCAAGGGGATAAAGGATTTAAAATGCGGTTGTACCCAACATCGTGTTTTTTTGCATTCTGCTGTAAATTAATTCAGGTGTAATGTATTTGATTCCGGTGTATTTTACTGTTTAACAAAAAATATATTTTAAGAATACATTGGTAGAATTACTATGAACGTGGAAAACAATTGTAAAAAAAACATAAATGAATTTAGCTTATCAATAATCAATCTTTTTTTTAAAGAAAAACATATCTAATTTACATGTATAATATAATATAATAGATAATGTCCATTCCTGAGAGCAGAACAAAAATATAACTATACTACTAAAGACTACAGCTATACATTAAGCTATAAGATATACATTACGCAAAATAACCCACCTGGTGCAAATACAATAAAAAAACAACAACAATAATAATAATAGTAATAGTAATAATAATAATAATAATAATAATAATAATAATAATAAGACTAAACTAACAAAAATAATAATAACCATAATTGCCATAATCGTAATCACAATCGCAATCATAACCATTATCATAATAATAGTAAATCAAATATTATATTATTAATGATAAAATAATTGGTATTATTTATATATATGGTGCATGTAAACAGTTAATTTCTACATGTGGGAGCTATAAGAGAAGACAGAATCTGGCCCTACTGAACCTGAAAGCTATAGCCAGGATGTCTTCCTGTGGTGACACTTATTTAGTGGAGGTTTCTCTGTTCCTTCCTCACACCTGGCAGCCAAAACACACAAACACAAACAGAGATAGCTGCAGGAACTACAGGCTCCCGGGGGCCCCTCCCGTGTGAGAGCAAGTGAAAATAACAACAGTGTTGGCCCCTGGGAACGTGATGTGAAATCGGAGGGAAGTCGTGGAGAGAGAGAGAGAGGGAGGGCCCTGGAGGTGGTGGTGGTGGTGGCGGTGGTGAAAATGAGGCTCGGCAGCACGGCGGCCATCTTGGCCAACCGTTTGGAATGGGGGAATGGGGAGGAGCTACAACAAGGTCATTTGAAGGGGACAGCGGGAGCCGATGATGGTGACGGTAATAAGAGGGTGTTTAAGGTGGCAGGGTGTGAGGCGTGCTAAACTATACAGTGGCGTTTAAGTTTGCCATGGAAACACACATCAGCGTTGAATTATTATGAAAAATATATATATCACAAATTAATTTGATCACACCTGCAGTGCGTGATCTTTTACGGCACATGTGAACTGACATCTATCACCTGGCATGCACAACTGCAGACACACACACACACGCACACGCACACACATGCACAGCTAAAGAGGCTGTTGTTCCCTCCAGAAGGTAATGTAAATCTAATCATAGTAGGTCTACATTAAAGACCAACAGGTGACTACCCTGATGTTAACTTAAGTCCTCCCTTTGAGACGACTTTAAGATGACGTATGTTTCAACTGTAATAGGGTGATCACCATGATGGCGATGGCCAGTATTATGGAGTCAATGAGTCTTGAAAAGCCCATCTACTTCAGGACGCTACGAACGATAAAACACACTAGATATATTTTTTTTTAAATGGACTGCATTCATGTAGAGCTTTTCTAACCTGTTGCCACTCGACACACTTTACAATTAATGCCTCACATTCACCCATTCACACACACATTCATACACCGACAGCGGTGTCAACCATGCAAGAGAACAGCCAGCTCGTTGGGAGCAGTTAGGGTGCTTAGGGACACCTCAGGAGCCGGGGATTGAACCAGCAACCTTTAGGTTGCCAAGACCATAATGTGGTTTAGCATCTGAGCCACTGTGGCCCATATATAAACAGATATTTGACCCTATAACCGCAAACAGCTTCTGTCTATTCTTAAGCATCTTAAATTGTGAATAGATTCCAATAGATTATAAAATAGTTATTGGGGGTATGTCTACATTATGCTAGAATTCAAATCATTGGGTACTTGACCTGCAGAATCCGAGCAGAGCACTGTGTTAGCCAATCAGTTTTGTAAGTCACCATGCTCGCTAGTGTGAAGCAAATATTGTACCACAAATAAATTAATGGACAAGGACGGAAATCTGCTTGAGCAATACATTAAATTAATCTGCACCATTTGCACCAAATGGATTTTTGAAAAAAATAACGACATAAATCAAATATTCCAACATTGTAGACCTACCTTGATTTCATTAAAGAGACAATATATAGATTTTACCATTAAGTGTTCATTATACAAGGCTACAATACAAATAGAATTGGTTATCCGTGATCGGTGCTCCTAGCTTAGTTACATTTATTCATAATAACACAGACTTTGGTCTACAATTTGCGACTTGCAAACAATCAATGCACCGATATTGGAACAACTACGAATTTAAGACCAAGTTTCAGAGTGCAAGATAGCTGCTGTAATCAAAATTAACATATTTTTTATTTAAGTGCCATTAACTTAAAAATATTTTCAAACAAACATCTGTGTGATGTACTGAATTAAAACATATGCGTTTGCCAATCTGAAGTCAAAGTGGTGTGACTGTTTCTAGGAAATTGCCAGAAGCTAGAAACCAACTGCTGTTTTAAAAAGATGGAGCAACTCAACAAGAACTTAGCGGGAATGCTAGCATGACGCTAAAGCTTAACTGTAGACGTTTGTTCACCCATTAAAAAGGAGATCATCCGTTTTTCCAAATGGACCAGTAGATGAGAAACATCAACAATGTCTACTACAATCGATCCATGCTAACCTTTAGGGGGCAGCAAACTCACAATCTGGTCTACCATGTAGTTGCTCTTTAACCTGACATGTATTGGTGTTAAGAAGGAGTCTAGCTTATTGGTTCTGGGTTGTGAGTGTACACACAGCAAAACTATATCATGA
>JAOPHQ010000578.1:202500-373773 GCA_030340625.1 Merluccius polli
TTTTACAGGTTTCCGAGACCTAGCCCCATTTATGACCCAACACTATGTATTATTATACTGTGCATAATAATACAAAGTGTTTACTTAGTGTCTACTTAGTTTACTGTTTCTGTAGTGAACAATTTACCCCAGCCTGTTTTGAGAACTTTGCATGCAGAAGTCTTTGGGTTTTTGCGAACTTGAGTACATTTTTAAATATTTTTTTATAATCCTTATATTTGAAGGATTTTAACCACACCAGGAAGGGGACTTTAATACCAAGGAAGATGATGATGACGGTGATGACGATGATGATGATGATAATGAAAATGAAGCACTTACCAATGGCCATGAAGACTTCGTTGACGTTAAGGGCGGTTTTGGCCGAGGTTTCCAGGAACAGCAGGCTGTTGTCGTCTGCGTAGACCTGAGCCTCCTGGAACACATTCAGGTTTAGGGTCAGATTCGACAACCCACTGATAAAGATACAAATATTAGGACATCATATTACTACAATATAAACATTACTAGGGGTTTTTAAGAGACAACTCAGCCACCACACAATGATGCCAAAAAAATGTACTCTCCAAAAAATACAGTGGTTTATAAACAGATTCTAAACTTTTCTTTTATCATTTGAAATTCTGCAAAGACAATACAATACAATTTAGCATTTACTATTTAGTCATTATGCAGACACATTTACCCAAAGCGACCTACAGTAACACATTTTACAGAGGGGTTAGGGCACATTGCTGAGGGATGCCTACAGGTACTAGGCTGCGGACATTGGGGATCGATCCCAGAACTATTTTTCCTCTTTTTATACAGATTTAATTCATGTTTAGACTGGGGACATTTGGGATTGAACACCAGAACCTTTTGGCTGGGAGACAAACACCCTAACCACCGGCTTAACAGTGGCTGCTGTGCGTCATGTGACTCCTTCCTACCTGGTGCTCCACAGCTCTGGTGTCAGCCATGTCTGCCTTGTTCCCGGCCAGAGCGATTACAATGTTGGGGCTGGCCTGCCGCTGCAGCTCCTTCACCCAGGTCTTGGCTCTCGAGAAGGTGTCCTGGAGGTAGCAAAATGCTAGTCTGACTCTAGTTTACCTAATAATATTTTCCCCTCTAGGATGAATAAAGTACACATCTAATGAAATTATTCATGAAGAAAAACAGTTGGTGGGTAGCCTAGTCCTAACTAGACCTTCGTACTCATTTCATTCATACTAAAGGTCTAGCAGTGCTGTAGAGACAAACGATGTCTCACTTGAAGGCGGATGCTGTTGAAGTTTAAAACCTATTGGCTCTGCCCAGTGCCACTCTGGATCTGCCTTAACCAATCGCTAACGTTTGGTCGTGACGTATTTCATGCGCCAGAAACCACGTTGCACGCAGTATACAAACGGCAGATGCAGTGAGCATTAGCATTAGCCTGGTTCCGCCCGCCTCCGTACTTCCGCTCAATAACTGAAATTCGCGCACGACCTCTACGTCACTGTTCTCAGGCCGCGCCTCCTGTTCGCTGATTGGAAGGCACATTTGAGGGAAAAGAAATCGTTCTAACATACAGCACCGCCAGACCTTAGTGCTGAAGTGAAATGAAAATTGAGCGGAAGTACGTAGGCGGGCGGAGCCAGGCTAGTTGGTGGGTAAGCTTACTAGCTAACTAGCAATACATTATTATTGACTATTATTATTATCCTTCTTGTGCTTTAATATATTTTATCGTATCGTATTTTATATCAACACAAATCACCCAAAAATAACAATAATAAAATAATAATAAAAATGGTGATTTGTTTTAACCTTTACTTTAGAAAGAACATCATGTACCAGATCAGAAATAACATTATATAATGCATATATAGTATTCACTTATAACAACCAGAATGTCACAAATACAACTCTAAAATGACAACCGGAAAACAAAATGGTGACTCACTGCGTTTGTGATGTCGTAGACCACGATGGCGGCCTGCGCTCCACGGTAGTACATGGGCGCCAGGCTGTGGTAGCGCTCTTGGCCCGCCGTGTCCCAGATCTCAAACTTCACCGTCGTCTCGTCCAGGCACACCGTTTGGGTGAGGAAGGCAGCTGGAGAGGAGAGGAGGGGGACCATGACCGACAACACAACCACCATCATCACTATTCACTACTATTCAGTTACTAAGCAGAAGCTTTGGAATGTACAGGGAATTCATATAGATTTACATATCATGAAGTAGCAGGTAGGGCTAGGGGTGCAGGTAGGTAGGGCTAGCAGGCTGCCTACAGGTCAGACTGCAGACATTGGGGGTTTGAAGTCAGAACCATTCGGTTGGAGGTCGAACATCTTATCACTACTAGACTATCCTGCCTCCCTGCATGTATTGAGTACGGCCCCTTGTTAGCACAGCATTTCCACTTAAAAACCATGTGACATGCCATCATACCTTTCTTCTCCATGTGAAACGTGAAATTTGAACGGGATGAAATTAACATAGTGACGCGGTTGAACCCTCAGGTTTTAATTGGCAACAGTGGGATGGCCTATTGGTTCATCTCCAGATTTAGCAGGTTCCACCACTGGTTTGTAATGCTTCAGTAATGATTCAATAAAATACTTGTGATTTTGAAGTTTTGTTTTAATTTCTTTCATAATGAAAGCCCCATGGCCCAAGTGAGGCAGTGCCCAACATTGAGTTACTCCAGATTCTCCTAACCCCTAATGCTGGGTTTTCACAGGCAGCTTTATTCAACTGCAACTCCGCTATTTTGGTGACGTGCAGCAGATTCGAAGCGAAATTGTGTCACCACAACATAGCGTACACATTTTGGATATTGATACATCTCATTGGCTGGGAGCAGGCAGAGCGGTGAAAATGCGGGCCCTGCTGTCAGCAAACTTCGCTCTTTTTTTAGTTTTTCTCTTTTTTTGCTCATACCGCTGTTCTCATAGGAAATTAATTGAACCGCTCTGCTCTGCCGTTATCGAAGCTGCCTGTGAAAACCCAGCGTAACCCAGTGGTCCCCAGCCTTTTGAGGTCCATGACCTAATTTCTTAAAATTTCTGACAGTTTTATTTCTCACAGTTTTCACCCCATCAACATTCCGCCACATGTAGTAATCAGTAAAATTATGCCCCACGCTTAAGGGTGTGTGTATCGTTAGGAAGTCTGTTTATGTAAATGAGGCCTTTACGTACCTTTGATTTTTTTTTTTTAGCAAATCCATATCATTAAAAATAGCTTATAAGACGTAAATCTCTCATCACCCCATGCACATATCAGGTGGCCTGAAGTGGGGTCCTGACTAGAGCCCAACCGATATGGGATTTTTAAGGCCGATACCGATACAAATATTTGGTGATTTAAAAATCCGATATTCCGATATATCGGCCGATATATATATATTTTTTAAAAATTCCAGAAATGTGTAACAAAACATAAACAGATTTCCCTACCATTATATGTAGTTATTTATGAGTCCTCGCTAAAATAATAGGATAATGCAGTGAACACACTTCACCGATGGGTCACACCGCGAGCAACATGAGCAGCAGGGGGCGCTGTGGCCGCTGGCTGCCGTCGCCAGGGGCGCGGGGCTTCAAGCAGCACTGCAGACATCAAGTTCGGTTGCACCCATTGCAATATCAAGTTTGTAGTAGAGCTATTCGGCAGGCCGGCGTGACAAGCATGTTCAAATAACAATTTCCACGTTTCCCCCGTTTATTATTTAGTAATCAAAATAACAGAAATGGAGATAAAGCATTATAAAGTGCAAAACACACTGCTGCCGCAGCGCCGTGGCGCGTCTATGACAAGTGCCGCCCCTAGCACACATAGGAAGCGTCGCGCTGCGGCGCGTCCACAGGAATATAGTCGTCTCCGGAGCAGAAGAAAAACAAAAGAAAAGAAAAAAGCGCCTTTTCGGCGGCACTTCTGCTGCTCATGTCGCGGTCTTGGATAACTCGTTCGCTCTGCCCGACTCTGGCTGGATCAGCTGGTTGTAGGGTTTGTGGCGTTATAACATGGTTGAAGGGTGTTTCGTCCGTTTTTTTAAATATTCATTTATCGGCCATTATAAATGCCGATACCGATAGTTTGGAAAATGCCTAATATCGGCCGATAATATCGGCCCGCCGATATATCGGTCGGGCTCTAGTCCTGACCCCACTGGAGCTCACTTGGAGAACGACTGACCTAGTCTCACATATCAGACCTGCGATAATTATCTAAAGTCTGAAGGCAGACAAGTTCATATCTGGGTGAACGGGGCGTTTCACATTCTTTTGTTTCGACAAATCATGTTGCTGGAGGCAGGGATCTGTAAGCCTGTAATTGCAGTAGTAAACTGTAAAAAAGTGTCAAATCAACACAGTGTAGACTGGCCACTGTAGAAATACACTTACTAAAACCCCCTTCTGAAAGCTTCATCCACTAGTGTGAATGAGTTTTCTTTGGTAGAATACCTCCATACGTAACAGGAAACCAGGCTTAACTTCGCCCCTTGCAGTTGTTGGTTTCCAGCCCAGGCTCTGTGCCGTCTCCCCCCAGCAGTTCTGCTATAACATAGTAGGATTGCTGGATCCAAGACTACCACTGCCCTAACCCATGTTCCCAGTCCCTTACCTCCGATGGTACTCTCCTGGTACTCCTGGAACTGTCCCTTGACGAAGCGCAGAACCAGACTGGACTTCCCCACCGCAGACTCCCCGAGCAGGACCAGCTTGAACTGGAAGATCTTATTGGTTGCCGAGGCGGCGTTGGGCCTGCTGGCCGCCATGAACGGATGCTGATATTGGGGGGGTTGTCACAAACGGACCCAATCCCAGACACGGAAACAGGCACTGATGGTGGATGAGGGGACCGAACCTAACCGATCCCTCTCGATTTCAGGTCAGGGGCGAGAGACAGAGGGCGACCTGTCCTGCAATGGCACATAAAATACAAAAAATATATTATTAGAAGAGACATAGGCATTGTTAATTGGCCAGCTGAAATGCCAGGACTATATATAGGCTAACACATACATTACACATGTATAGAAATGTAACAGTATGCAAAATACACAAAACAAGAGGGACATTAATGACGACAATTGATAACCCATTATGGTATATATAATCCCTTATTTCCCGTCCAGGGATAATAAAGTGCGTTTTATCTTAATTGTGTGATTGATCTGGTAACTTTAGGCACATTGCTGTGTTAAGTGTTGACAAGTTCATCTGACCTTACACAACAATGTAACACACAACTATTTAGAAAGACACAGTGGTACACAATTACTCTCAGTATAGCGTACATGTTTGTTCAGTGAGTACAAATGGCTGATTAATACTTATTTAGATAGCATAACAATGACCAGACAGACCGTGGTTAAGTTTAAACTATACAACCTTTGAACCAGTTATCGCTTGAAAAGTAGGATTTAAAAGCAGATTCTGTCTTTACCGGGGTGTTTGGACTGTGCGTTGTCTTTATCAAACAGGTGGATCACCTTTAACTATACTTTTTTCTGTTTTTCTTGACCACTTTTAGGTTTTATTTTAGCAGCCCATGCTAATGCTAATCCGCACTTCCGCCTTTAGGGACCCAAAACACTTCCTGGATTCGCCCGTCACGTGAGACGTCAGAGCCAATCAAACACGTCAGGGATTACTAATTACAATGAATACAGTGCACATTCAAAGCGCATTGGAAAAACATGTTTCTATTACATTTTATTTCATGTAATTATGTTATTATTGTGCAAAAAATAAGTAATCACATATAGGATTCTTCTTTTTTTTTGCAGTGATTTATTTGTCTAACCACCAGGTGGGGACACATGAAAAGCAATACATATTTTTGAATAAATAGCCTACTTTCATCAGTAGGTCTTTCTCTTATTCGGTTTGACATACTGTGAGTTTTAACTTTAAGTCTTCACAAGAGAGATGACTTGGTCAAAAGGTTGCAAAAATGTCTATTGAACAACGACCAACATCAAAATGAGCGGGGGTATATCGACTATCCTCCTCCTTCGGAGTCTGGATGTTTTATTCATATACAATTCAATAGTCAATCATTTGATCATTATTTGTTAAACTGACACTTTGATATCATTTCCCCTATCTAGCTATCAGATAAAGACACCGACCTCAGATGACCTCCCGTTAACCTTTAAGCGCCGTCCATCTGCGGCTGACTGTCAGCCAGCGACGCTCTCTAAGCACTTTCATTAACAATACGTCCCGTCCAACTCTCCAGCTATGGGTATCTGATGTCTGCGCAGCGCCACGCCGCAATATGCTGGGATTATATGTCCTCAGCTGAACCCTGATCCACACCAACTGTCCAAAACCACACTGTGGGCTATATGGCCAGTACACCTGGATGTTGGCCTAACAACCCCAAACAACCCTTGGACGCAGAGAGGCCAATGTGGAAAAGCAGGCTATCTTTACTTCATTGACGGCAGGAAAAACATAAAACAACGTGCACATGTCCTCTGAGTCCAACACAGAGGACATACTTAGGTAGATAATACAAACAAATGCAAGCTCTTCAAATGTGAATAAATAAAATGTGCCTGTTGAATTTCGGGAACACAATCCATAGAAAGACATGATATAATAGGCAACATAATATAGTCGCTGGCAGATGAGTTGAAAAAGGGGACAGACTGTCAGAAGGCTCATGTTGAACTGTAGTCAGCGAGACAGTTTGTCCAACAGGTTTCTGTTCTGAACTAGACAAAACCACACCGAACGCTAACCTAAACTTAACTTATCTTTAATACCAGCATACTATTTTAACCTTATCCACCACATCATCTTAACCCAGGGATCAGGAACCTATTGCTAGCCATACTATTTCAATGATTTCACACCAACAAGGCATTAAAAATAGTAATTGTAAATTACGTTTATTTTACACAAAATACTGTAGAAATGTCCTTCTGGGATACAAAGCCACTCCAGTCATCGGATAAGTCAACATCTATTTACCATAATACCATAATCTACAAACAATGCACAACGAACTGCCAAGAAAATTGAATATGACAAGCATAATTCTTTCCAGCCTAAATGGACATCTAAGGACATCAAATTTGCAATGAATGAATCTCTTCCCTAAAAAGTTTAAATTATCAATATGTATAAAGTCTCATGTAAGCTCTTCTAATAACAATTTCACGTATTTACATTTTTATGACGCTGCCAACTGAAAAGATTTCCTACCCCTGCCATAACCAAATAGGCCGACCCAAACTTTAAATGTAAATGTTAGCGGCTCATTCCAAAGAAACTAAAAATCACCCAAGGCTTTATATAACGAAACCAAAAAGAGTCTTAGAGGCAGTAAATTTATGATAACAGCTTTATTGTGATGCGTGTCCATCCACTTCCTATCTACATGGTAGAGAAAGGAAAATTGCACATTTCAAAATGGGAATAACCCTGGTAGAGATGTAACCTTGGTGACTTCAGACCTCAGGTATGAGGGGTTTAGTTGCAGAGGTCAGTCATACAGCAGGTGACAGTCATAAGGGTGGGCTGAGACCGCAACAGGTTGCAGTCTGACTGCTTCATGCAACGTTTGAAGTAATCTGGTCCTGAGAAGAAGTTAAAAAAAAAATAGATTACAGACTATAGACTATTATTCGCTCAACCATCTCAAATAAGATAGTGATAATAACTATATTTCAACTCCTATGATATAACAGGTATAATCATCGTTCATGTTCAGGTAGTAGACTTATCTTCACTAGTTCAGTCTACTACCCGTGCCTTGGTACAAAAAAGTAGTAGACCCATAATTAGTGTATAGCAGGGAATATATACTCCAGGCTCAAACCAGGTGAACAGAACTTTACTTAGGAGTTTACAAAATACTAAGTTTAATGAGGGGAGGCAGGGCACAACACAGTGGACATACTTAGGTAGATAACACAAACAATTGCAAAACACACAAAGCACACTGAAACTGAGGAACTTAAGTAACAAGAACACAGGCGAACAGAATGAGTCATGAACATGGGACAGGAATCCAACAGAGGAAAGACAGGGGCAAGCTAAAGAAGTGCATGACGTGTGTCAGGCATGGGAACAGACGCTAGCCTCGCATGTCAACTTACGGCTCGGAAGTCGGAAAAAAACCAAGGCGCACACATCACTGTGTCCATCGCATTGCTGCACCTTGTTGCGACAGCCGGTATGGAGACAGTGGTTGCATCTCAGAGCATTTCCTACAGACAAAATAGACATTAGATATTAGTTGTTCGTATCCTTTTGTGTGTCATTTAAGTTGAGCCATCTGGACTGAGAGGAGAACCCCTCTACTCACCAAAGCTGAAGGCCACCGCAAGCATCAGAACAACTGCTAAAGTCTTCATCTTACTTCTCTCTCTGGAGTGATCCACTTGCTTGTCTAGATGAAGAAATTGGATATGGAGTGGACGTGTCTGCCCCAGTGGCTTAAGTAGTTGTCTGAGAACTTGGGAATTTCCGATCAGTGAAGGGAGCCAGTAATGTCATACGCAACATTCCCACCCCCTTCGAAAGACAAAAAAACATGAGCAGGCTGCCAGACACTTACATGTAGATTATTCTGCCATGTATGCCATATTTATAGAATAAGAATAAAGATATATACAGACATCCTATGGAATCAGACTGAATCTAACAAAACAAAAGGAAGAAAAAAAAAAATATATATATATTTTTCATTTTTCAATATTTCCACATGTTTACGTATGACCGCATGTCATTGCTGCTTCATTGTGTGATGATTGATTGGTTCATATTCAACATTCAGTGTGTGATAACGTAGTGTCACATTTAGAATAGTCTTTTTATATCCATGCATGGATGAATGCAGTTGAAATATGGAGCGCTTCACTTTTGTTATTCCAAAACAGCGTGGGAGGGTGGATGTCAGAGACAATCAACCGAGTCTGCAGTAGGTATACTTGGACTCCTGAGGAGTCGTTTGCTAACGTGAATGCAGTGACTGACCGCTTTGCTCCAAACTAACAGGTGGGTGGTTCGTACACTGGGGAGTACATGTAGGTTGTGTAGGTTGAGTCACCATCACCATATAGACTGCCGGTAGCCTATGTATGTGCGTTCAGTGCTTTAAAAGGCAGCTGTCAGCCAGCTAGAGAGCTGGAGAGCTGAAAGCATTTCAACTTGGAAGCCAGTCTCCTCTGTGGCAATGCGCCACATTTCAGATGTTGCAACACTTGGGGACACTCCACAGTTTGTACTTTTGTGTAATTCCCATCCGGTCTGAACATTATGGCAGCCTAGCCGTCAACAAATAACATCACAACATGTGAATCCAGTAATGTCATACACAACATTCCCCCCCCCCCCCCTTCAAAAGACAAAAAACATGGGTAGACTGCCAGACACTTAGCCATGTAGATTATGTTAGCACATAACAAGCTGTGTGCTAACTATCACCTGAGTGTGTTAACAGTCAGTAACATAGTCCCTAAGATAACCCGGCCGGGATCGAGCCCAAACTCAGCAGGGTGTTCAGCTGGGGCTGGTGGCTGCTCAGCTAAGTCCGATCGCCTGCTATAAAGCCTGAGTCAATGTTAGCCTCCAGGTCTGTGTCAGCAGACGGTGCCACTTTCCGAAGGCGGGTCGCGTGCCACCTTGATCCATCGGAAAGGCGGAAGATAGCTGGCCCCAGCTGAGCGGTGACCTGCATAGGCGTGGACCAGAACGACAGCAGCTTTTGGGCCAGGTGGGGTCGGCCGAATGGGACCCAGTTCAGGACTGTGAAAGATGGCGTTGGTGGCATTGGTAGTTTACTAATCTATTTCGCCCCCATTTTGGTGGCGGAGCTGCATAAACCCGCAGCTGATTCAAGGGGCACCTGAGTTCAAGGCCCATCATGGGGAGCATCAGGTAGCTGCCGGTAGTGGAGTGCCATGTGGCTCGGTAGTGCAGCAGTTGTGCGGAAAGGAGCGGCGCAGAACGGGAAGCCCTCAGCCAAGTGAGCTCCGATAGCGTTCTTCAGAGTCTGGTTCAGCCTCTCCACGCACTGGTTCGCCTCAGGGTGATATAAGGCCGTGCGGATGTGCTTGATGCCCCTGTCACCCTAAAAGTCTGCAAACTCTGCAGAGATGAATTGTGGGCTGTTGTCTGTGGTGATGGCTGTAGGGGTCCCCCATCGGGCGAAAAGTGAGTCCAAGAATTCTGTGACCACGTGGGTGGTGACAGCAGTGACTTACCAGTGAGCCTACTACCTGCGCTTCCTTCCCCAGCGGCTGCAAGGGGGGGCCCCCCTAAAAAAAGGCCAACTCCCCCTAATCACCCCAAGTAATGTGGTTGTTGGTTATTTTTTGGTTAAAGTATTTATAATATTATATTTATAAATATATTTATACAAAATAAAGATTTTGTTTCTCAATATTTCCACATATTTATGTATGTATAATTATCATGTCATTGCTGCTTCATTGTGTGATTTGATTGGTTGGTTCATATTCAACATTCAGTGTGTTAACGTAGTGTCGCATTCATAATGGTCTTATTATATCCATGCATGGTTGAATGCAGTTGAAATATGGAGCGCTTCACTTTTGCTATTCCAAAACAGCGTGGGAGGGTGGATGTCAGAGACAATCAACCGAGTCTGCAGTAGGTATACTTGGACTCCTGAGGAGTCATTTGCTAAAATGATTGACTGCTTTGCTCCAAGCTATAACATGTGGGTCGTTCTTCTGTGACTGGTGAGTACACCGGTCTTTGTTGATCTGCTAGTTTTATTACTTCAATATTAACGTAGGTTGATTTAATAGGGAGTCACCATCACTGTATAGACTACTGGTAGCCTATGTATGTGCATTCAGGGTTTTGGGAGGCAGCTGACAGGCAGCTGGAGAGCTGAAATCATTTCAACTTTGAAGGGAGTCTCCTCCCACGCCACGAGGTAGGAAAACATCAGAGTGGGTCGCACACGGTGTACGAATTCAACCCCAAGCCAGCGCTTCTCCAGTCGTTTCGGCTCACTGCTACAATATTATGTAAATCCACTGATATTGTCTGTGGTGACTATGATTCGGTTTGTGAATGTTTGTTAACTTTTTGTGCTTGTTTTATAGCCTAACATTAAACTTTTTGTAACGTTATGCATTTCAAAGATGTATCCTATTAGCCCGGGTCGATTAAATCACGTCTATCAGCAGTGTTTTTTCAAGATAATTTGTTCCATCATAATGAGTTAGCTCCGGCTATAAATAATCCAGCTCCCCCATAACTCTCCCAATCAGAATATTCTGGCGCCGTCGCTGGGTGACGGACCCGGGGGAGGCCACCTCTGACCACTGACCACCATAAGGAAGCGTTGATGGTGTGGGACACCATGGCACTGCCCACAGATGTCGACTCGAGCTGGAGATGTTTGCAGGGCTTGGCTGGCCATCACAGTGGCTGCAGCAGCGGCGGGAGAGGAGGACCAATTTTCCCACTCACAAGGCAGGCTGCACAGCTTTTCACCAGCGTCTCGATGTCCCCGTCTATGCAAGGCCACCATATCAGGTCTTGACGGTGCTGTTTTTCACCCTCACAATGCCCAGATGGCCCTCATGAGCCATGGCCAGGACACGCGCCTGCCGGAACAGATGGTGCAGAGTCCACAGGCTACACAGAAGTGTGATAGTTCCTCGGGAACTTTTGAAGGCCATCCGGCGCGGCTGAAGGTGCGGGGCTGGGGGAGCATGGGGTCCTGCTTGGAGGCTAGCTGGAGGTCCTGAAATGAGACTGTTGCCTAGAGTGGAGAGTGGAGCATCTGGATGAGGTCTGGCTCTTGAGTATCCAGGCCTGGGTGGCGCAGAGCCTCTCAGACCAGTGATAAATCCTAATTCAATTTCAATTCAATTCAATTCAATTCAATTCAATTCAATTTTATTTGTATAGCGCCAATTCATAACAGAAGTTATCTCAGGGCACTTTTCAAATGGAGCAGGTCTAGACCAAACTCCTAACAGGCCTGTGTCCCATGATGTCACAAGCAGACTGGGCGCTAGTGATGGCTCGTTCGCGAACGAATCAGTTTGAACGAACGACTCTTTAAAGTGAACGAACTGACCTCATTCGCCGTTCTCGTTCGACTCGTTCGTCGTCGTTCGCTGAGTCTCTGATGCGCTGCTGATTCGCGACGCTGATTCGCGAGTCGTTCGCTGACTGTGATTGACTCGAGGACTGAGACGTCACGACTCACGAGAGCCAGCCAATCGTGCCTTTTACATTTAAATATCAGTGAAATGGTAAATGCATGCTGTCTTTGTATTTTCTGTGTCATGCCAGATTAATAAAATATTTGAATGTCTCGTCAATCTGTCTCGTTGCACGCGACCCGGCCGGGACCCCCACCTTGGTGGATCTTGATCTTGAGTGGGGGTGGCCAATGGCCATCTTCACAATAGTAAATAGAATATGCCCAGAATAAACACAACTGTACGTCATTAACTTTTAAACTCATCATTGCTAAATCAAGTCTATTATCTTGCTGATATATTAAACATCCAATAATCTACTACGCCCCCCCGCATCCCGCTGCGTTTGGTTTGTCTAACTTTACCTTGAATTGGGGGAATGGGGCATTTTGATCCTGACATGTCATTATGCATACATTAAATAAATCTGTTGAACTCAAATTAAATACATATGTTAACATATTCAACCAGACAGACACAATGTTGTATTTGCTATTATTCACACATTTATTAACACCATCAACCCCCCTCCTCCCACCTTTCAGGATAAAGTGAGCTCGAGCTGACGTGCGGTGCCCGGGCAACAATATCCCGATTCCGAACACGAAGCGCTCCTCAGCTGAAAGGAACTTAGTTAATGTTGTGTTGATTGATAACCATTTGCACCATTGCACGATTGTGAATCGTGATTTCGTGATTAGTTAGTAAATGAAAATGAGAACGAGGGAGTCTGACCGAGACCGACTCAGCTGCATTCGTGATTCGTTTGAATGTTGTGAACGAGGGAGGAGCCGAGTCTGACCAACTCGGCTGGCATTCGCCGTTCGCAAATGACAGCCGAGTCGTTCGCGATTCGCAAATGAGAACGGGGGACGGAGGGAGGAGCTGAGTCTGAACGACTCAGTGAATGATTCACCGCTACCGGAAACACGACTGAACGAACGAACGAACGACCGAACAAACGACCGACTCTTTGTGGCGAACTGAACGACGCGAACTGATTCGCGCAAACGAATCATGAAATCCACCACTACTGGGCGCACATCAGGGTTGAGGAGGGTTGGTGGTTAAAAGCCAAAAAGCAGCCCTGTCCGGTGAACAGGACAGGCCATTGTTGTTGCCATGGCCAGCCAACATGGTGGATGGTTACAAGTTTGCTGGCTGTGTCTGTATCATGACCATGATTGAAAATGAGGTCAGGTGACCCGTGGGAATTTGGATAACAGTTTTACCTTAGCTAAGACTAGAGTATAGACAACGTTACGGTTTAAGTTAGCTACTAACAAAACTAGCAAACACCATGGATGTATTTTGGAAAATGCAAAACATGCATTTTCTCACATAGTGAGGATTAAAATTGAACTCGACTAGAACAAGGATGAGTCAACGATGCTTGAATTCTCTATCAATACTGGCAATAGAGACAGAACGGAGACCCGGACTTGATGTGGTGGAGGCAAGTACGTCTCGCTGCGGCCTGCGGGAAGGCGGGGCGGGCGAGTCCATTCTGGGATTACTTGCGCCCGATCGTAAATATATTAATTAATATATACAGTATATACTACAGTATGGGCAGCATAGAACTAACGTTTTCGATTTCACCCAAGGGTGAAAAGTACAAAAGTAAAAGTACATGTTTTCCTAAACGTTGGTCATCAACGAGGTAATTAATTAATTAATTATGTGACGTCGGTCGTAGGTCCGCGGTGGGTTACGATCGCGCCCCCCCCCCCCCCCCGTCGGTCGTATGTCCGGGGTGGGTTAATATCGCGCGCACCCCCCCCCCCCCCCCACACACACACACACACACCCCGTCGCTTATATGTGAATAAGGGAGTACCGGCACTTATTGGGGCAATTGCTCTGTCGCTAGCTTAGCCACTTTTTAGAGTTTAACACGGTTTTAAACATAGACATATATACATAGACGCCTCATGACGTGATGGAACGTAATCCAGCGTCGCCGCCATATTGGTAGGGAGTCCTCACTCTAGTCTAGCATAGGAGTCAATGGGAGAGCAAGCTATGCCAGTATGTTGTGCAGCTTACGGCGCAGTATTGACACCAGATCGTGTGGGATTACCTTTAACAAGTAAGATTGAACAATAATTCTTATTATTTAAAAAAAATAAAAAAATAAAAATTGTCCTGTATCATAAATAAATCTCCATTTGTAACAAACCAAACCGTGTGAAAATCCGGTAAAAATTCGGGGAGTTATGCTTATTATTGTAGTTGGGGATACGCCTTCCTCCATAGAAATGAATGCACTGGGGGCGCACTGGGTCCCCTGCCAAGATGGCGGCCGCGCTGCTACGTCAGCTCTAACGGGCAGCGTCAGTCTATGAGGCGTCTATGTATATTGGCGCATTCTATTGTGCTCGGGACTTCGGGAAAAGCCGACCTCCACCTTGAGAAAGTGCAATAGAACTGGTAATCAGATCGGGGTTCCGAAACACAAGCTCGGGCTATTTTGGTGAAGACCGAGTCGGTTGGATTTACGTCACAGCGTCAATTACATAACCTACATAGCATTACAATTGTATCAATAGCCTAAGGTGACCAGATTTCTGAAATTAATATCGGGGACATTTTCAATGCGGCGGTGAAAAATCATTAAATATTATCATTATGAAATAAAAAACTGGGACAAGTACTTTTTCATGTATTTTAACCAGCTTTTATTACACAAGAGGTTGCAATCAAACAACATGACATCACCAACCATCCATCCACTGAGGAAGACAAAAATATCAATATTAAAAAAAAAAGGTTTCTACTCGCAACTGAATACTGAACTGATGGGTCACATTACTGTGATCTCCTCCGCCTCCGCCTCAGGAGCCTGGGTAGAATAAGAGCAGGAGAACATGAGAACAACTGCAAGAACAGAGCCAATAGTAATAGTTTCTTAAAGAAATAATATGAATGGAAAATCATATGCTACCAAAGCAGTCTTCCACCTCCCCCTCTTCCATAACAGACCCACGTCATCACCTGGTAGGCTAATCTCATGCTAATATTAACGTTACAGCTTCACTGACAGATATGAAAACTGTCATAATGTTAACGTTCACTGCCTTTTATAACGTTACGTTAGGTCTTCAGTTCAGATAAACAATCATACTTACTTTAACGTTACATCACTTCACACACACACTCACAGCCAAGTCTTCTGCCAGTTACACAAAATAAATAAGTTCATACACAACATACCATTCATGGCGGCCGCTGGTCTTCTTTTCTGTCCTTTTTGCCGCCTCTAGATTGTGTTGTTGACGCTGCTGCGTCTGTACGTCATTCGACGTCTTCTCTGGCGATGCGTTAAATGGCTGCCGTAATAACTGGTGTTTGAGTCTGCGCGCATTTTTCCCCCGTTCAGTGTCAATCGGGGACATTTTCGGGGACAGCTTTGACCGGGGAGGTCACCCAAAACGGGGACTGTCCCCGGAAATCGGGGACGTCTGGTCACCTTACAATAGCCACTTCTGCTAACGTTACTGTTACACCAACACACATTTTAAGTTCTGTGATAGCCTAGGTTGCATGATATTTAAATAAACAAAATTATACTTAGGCTACATCATGCGCCGTCCATGTTCAGTCATAGTCCTGAAGTAGTTGATGTATGCCGATATGGCTTGCTTATAATATTCATGAGCTAACAAAACAGACATTAAACTTTCTCGGGCATCCATGTTTTCCCCAATTGTTGCAATGGAACGCATTTACATCTGATGTCGGGAGAACGGACTCGGATTAATCGACTACCGACATTCAATAGAATGCGGCATTATTACACAAGAGGTTGCAATCAAACAACATGACATCACCAACCATCCATCCACTGAGGAAGACAAAAATATCAATATTAAAAAAAAAAGGTTTCTACTCGCAACTGAATACTGAACTGATGGGTCACATTACTGTGATCTCCTCCGCCTCCGCCTCAGGAGCCTGGGTAGAATAAGAGCAGGAGAACATGAGAACAACTGCAAGAACAGAGCCAATAGTAATAGTTTCTTAAAGGCCATGGTGCAGGTTTAATTTTCTAATGAATTTGCGCATTTGCTTGTTGGTAATACACATTTAAACTGTTATTCATTGTATTTGATGTTGTTGGGTATCACAAAACGTAATATAATACAAAAAAGTTGTTTTTTAGCCGTCTATATTTTAGCAGTTCGCGATTGATTCTCATTTCCCCCACAATGCATTGCATGACGTCACATGAGTGAGACGACAGACCAAAGCCCGCCGTGAGACCATTGAGAGAGACGAGTAGAGAGAGACTAGTAAGAGATTGTTCAGCAGATTATACAGATAAATACATATATATAGCCTAGATAGAGAGATAGATAGATAGACAGATAGATAGACAGCATAGAACGATAGATAAATAGACACATAGAGAGAGATAGCCAGATAGCATAGCATAGACAGATAGCGTAGATAGCTAGATAGATACACCCTCGAACCGGTATAATGCCGGGCTACTGTGCTTGTGCCGGTTGTAAACTGGACACAGCTCCATGGCTTCCCGAAGGACAAGGCAACCCTTCGACAGTGGGTTCACTTTGTCCGAGTTAGGCGGGCACATTTTTCAATGACCTCCGTCACCGCCAATACCAAGATTTGCAGCGCGCATTTCAAGGAGGAGGACTACGACGAAGGGGATGCCAGAATGGTATCACTCGGGTTGAAGACCAAGAGGCTGGCAAAGCTGATTCCGACCACCGGGCCTGTCTGTGCACAGCACCTCTCTGCCTGCCGCTACCACACCGAGAGATGCTACGGTAAGCCTCATGCTAATGCATGTACTGTTTATCTGCGCGTTAGCTAACCCTGTGCATACTACATACTGTGTTCCCTTTGACACCGCCTCCACTACAGTCATGATCAGTCTGAGATTAGAAAAGCACATTTCGTGATTCATGAATATGAGCCAAAACTAAATTGTCCTGAAGTAAATGTCCAAAAGCTTGTCGTATCTAACTAGAAAGCACCATGACTAGTGTTTGTTTGGATCACTGGTGATCGTCAAGCGGCTTTCACAACAGCGCGTGTGTGTTTGACTATTACGGTTCTTTCATATGTATTAAACGTGACTGTGTCGCTGACCCTTTTGAATTTGTTTGCGCAAGATGTTGATCGATGCTGCACAGCAGGAGACCGCGGACAGTGTCGATGTGAATGACCCCTTGCCCTCCACTTGCGACACTGGGACACAGTGCAATGTGAAGCCCCGTGGAAGGTCTCACGGTAAATGTTGGGTATTTTGGGTGGTCGATATGCTGTCTAAAACATACGTTTCCAAAATCTATGCATACAGGACATTTCCATACACATTGATGAAATTAATACATAGCCTACATCAAAACATAACCACGTAGATTTGCCATGATTGTCATATGTTTGGGTATGTTTACTACCTCTGCCACAGCTGTGCAGGTGAACCTGAAGCCCAAGATGGTCAGTGTGGGGACACAGACCCAAACTTCCCCCCCCCTCACTAGTCCTGAACAGACCGATGATGAAGATGATCCGTCTGTCATCAGCGATTCATCGTGGGTGCCTGGAGGACATATGTCTGAGGATGAGGAGGAATTGTGTGAGGAGGAGCCATCTCACACCTGTGACCCCCCACCAAAAGTGAGATAATTTAAAGCCAACATAGACCAACTTTGCATTTTCCTTTTTGTGTATCTGGTAGAATTGAATTCCCCCCCCCCCCCCCCCCCCCCCCCCTCTCTCTTTTTTGTTGTAGTGGCATTGACAAATTCATTGTTTGCCAAGAGGTGCTCATGAGCCTGTTTGCCCTCTGTCCGGCCTGTTGTGAGAAGTCGGATAGTAGGTTTTGTATACACAGCAGGCCATATCTGATTAGAAAATCAGAATATCTAATTAAAATTTGATAGCCCTGACTGTCTGCCCACATTCAAATTTGTCTTGCCAGTTAATTTACAATGTATGTACCAGGCTTTAGGCTGTGGGTTTATGATGCCATCATATTTGAGTGTTATACACTACTGGTCATGTGTGTTTCATTGAAAACATTTGACCAGTAATGTACCGTACTTACTCAAAATTGAAACCTGATATACTGTTGATTACTCTTTTTTTTTCTTTTTCTTTTTTACATATCTAGGTCTGTGCATCATGTGGCCAATGCTCCACAGGAACATGGTGTCTCGTATTTCGGATCCCACAATGTGCTCCAATGCTCACATATCCCAACCAATACATTTAAACATTTATCATTCATAGAGTTACATTTATGCAAAATACCAATTAATTATGGGTGTGATAAATGCCCACAAAGTTGAAAGTTTAACTAGATACAAGACAGATTGTACTTGACAGTATGGATATGATCTACATCCAAGTCCAAAGCTGTTATATAAACAGAATTTAGAATTCAAGTTTAGGCATTGTACAGATTCAAACAGACATTAATTGTTATTGCGATACATAGTCTCCCTAGAAATATTTTACAGCATAAAACTGGCTAATGCAGAACCAGCAGTTAGCTAGCAACGGCTTGGTGGTGGTTTTCTGCATGCTGCATGTTATGTTTTCTCTTTGTGTGCTGTTTATTGCTTTGTTTTTTTTACTTAGTTGTTGGTGGTGGGACCTTGCTGCTCTTGTGCCTGTCTTGTGTCACTGTACCCCATGTGGTTTTGCAAGGGGTTCTGCATGCTGCATGTCTGCCTGCTGCTCATTGTGTGTGCTGTGGTTTTATTTCTTTTGTTTGTATGAAATGTCTTTTATATAATTCAACATAGCTTACCAATCATTGTACCTGGTAGTGCCTTGTCTACGGGTCCTTTTCGGATTCTGATTTTCGCACAAGATTACAATCAAGGAAATGTTGCAAAATGCTCCCTTTACATCTCCATTTGACACTTTTCCCCATAATTCCTTGTAGTATTAGTAGGAAAGGGAGTAAGGAATGATAACCCGAAAAGGACCTCTGTGTGTGCTTTTGTCTTGGGTCTTGCTCTATGTGCTTTTGATATCACTGCATGTATGTATGCATGCATATTAGTGTGTGTGTGTGAGAGAGAGAGAGCTGACCCTCGGGTAAGACCACACTATTACATGTTGACCACACTTAAATACATGTTGATTTTTTTTGTGCCTAACCATTTTTTGAGATTTGTTTACTTTAAAAGGAACTTTCCAACCTGTCTCTTTGTTCAGTAATATACTTGGGATAAACTAATAAACTGTTTTCATTGGAATGTACGTGTTCTGTGTATTTTATCACATTTTAAGGGCCGTTGAGCGATCACAACAGAATAAGCATGACATAATTCTTGAACTGAAAAATACTTGATTTTATTCATGTGCCAATATGGTTTTTATTCATTGTCATCCAAACAAGGCCATTGAAAGCCATGATAGGTCTCATCACCACTCTGAAATTGTAGCCTGATGGTTGAAACCAGACAGGAGGGTAGAGGCTTCCTTCTATGAACACCGAGAACGCCATAAGGCCAGCGTATAGCCTGCCTGTACGCTGTGTACCGGTATTCCCTAGGGATAAGTAGGTTGGAAACTTAATTGTATACCTGTTTGTCATGCATGTTTATGCAACACATCTCTAGTCTAGTAATGGCAAAGCAAACAAACAATGAACATACTCGTGCCTGCTGGCTTGAAGGGGACCATGATCCTGCCTGAAATGTGAGTAGGCTCTTTAGCACTTACGGATTCAGGCAGCATGCCTCAAATCCTGGATGCTGAGTTAGGAACGTTACATCTGCTGGCCGCGGGGTGAGCTCCGCGGCCAGCGACCAAAACGCACTCGCTTCCCTACAACACAAGCTCTCCACCACAGTTTCCATGGGACGACACCGCCCACACAGACACGCTTACTACTCTCTCCCTCTCCCGGTAAGCAGTACCCTGATGGGGAAAAAAGTGTTATTGTATGCACTGCTGTTCATAGACCGCTCCAGCGCTCGTTGCTGCGATCTAAATGGTAGCTAGCGACTGACCAGGACACTTCGCCAACTCTCCACTCATTCTCCTCTGACCATGCATTTCATTGTCTTTGACGGCCATCGGCTCTCATTCGCCCTCTCACTTCTGACCGGTTCGAAATTATATGGCTGTGGGCCATCATAAATGTTATTTGTGGGTCTTGCCACCTCTTCCTCATCCCAGTTAGACGCCATAGTTCTAGTACAAGGCTGAGGCTACTTCCACCACGTCTCACTCATGTGACGTCATCGCCGAATTGCGCTAAAAATAACCGTTACGACCAAAAACTACACTTTAACACAATTTTGGAGACATTTCTAACTTCATATACATATCTTGAGTGCTTTATGTACCCATTAATCGAAAGTGGTGTTTAACCTGCACCATGGCCTTTAAAGAAATAATATGAATGGAAAATCATATGCTACCAAAGCAGTCTTCCACCTCCCCCTCTTCCATAACAGACCCACGTCATCACCTGGTAGGCTAATCTCATGCTAATATTAACGTTACAGCTTCACTGACAGATATGAAAACTGTCATAATGTTAACGTTCACTGCCTTTTATAACGTTACGTTAGGTCTTCAGTTCAGATAAACAATCATACTTACTTTAACGTTACATCACTTCACACACACACTCACAGCCAAGTCTTCTGCCAGTTACACAAAATAAATAAGTTCATACTCACGACTCGTCATCACGAGAGCCAGCCAATGTATGTTGTTTGTCTGTCTGTGAGTCTAGGACGCTTTCGAATGGTTGACACATTAACAATACCACTTTCACATTTGAATATTGCATTTTACATTTACATATCAGTGAAATGGTAAATACATGCTGTCTTTGTATTTTCTGTGTCATGCCAGATTAATAATATATTTGAATGTCTCGTCAATCTGTCTCGTTGCACGCGACCCGGCCGGGACCCCCACCTTGGTGGATCTTGGTCTTGAGTGGGGGTGGCCAATGGCCATGGCCATCTTCACAATAGTAAATAAAATATGCCCAGAATAAACACAACTGTACATCATTAACTTTAAAACTCATCGTTGCTAAATCAAGTCTATTATCTTGCTGATATACATCCAATAATCTACTACGCCCCCCCCCCCCCCCCCCCCCCCACCCACACACACACACACACACACACACACATCCCGCTGCGTTTGGTTTGTCTAACTTTACCTTGAATTGGGGGAACGGGACATTTTGATCCTGACATGTCATTATGCATACATTAAATAAATCTGTTGAACTCAAATTAAATACATATGTTAACATATTCAACCCCCCCCCCCCCCCCCCCCCCCCCTCCGCTCAACAATCGCGCAACCGAAATGTCGTAGTAGACTGACGGTTATGTGACGTCAGTTTTTTTTTTCTTTTTTAAAAACCCACCAATCACATATCCCCAAATCATTGCCCCAGATGTCTGTTGGTAGACAACTGCCACAATAGATCCTATATCGTATGTAGATTGTAGAATTTCTGAGTTTCAACACTTAATGTTAATTGTGAATTGTATTTTCATTATATTAACATTTATACCTCAGCTCAAGTTAGAAAGTGGCCTGCCAAGTACACAATCAGGGTGTGCACTTGACCCCTAAATAATGTGAATAAATACAAATTCCACATGTGTTGCTGCCAGATGTTTTTTTCTTACATTACATAGATGCTGATAGTTATAGGAACAATAGCAAACCATAGAAAGACTTTGCATCAATATTTAAACTAACCATCTTCTTCTTTACTTGCACAAAACCAAGGCCTAGTCCTGCACCGTTTCACACACTGTATGCATCATGAATTTGAGTAAACCGATTGCCTTGAACCATTTGTGTTTGGTAGCTCATTTAATTTAAGTGTAAATAAGCATCTCTGAACTAGCCACATACAGAGGCTACAGAGGCTAGAATATTTTTTCCCCTTCCTGTCGGATTGCAAGCATCTATGAACTATTTCATGGGTGTTTTTAGTTAGATGAAAAACTTTAAAAATCTCAAGGTATAGCAGACTGCCTCAAAGTGCTTGAAAAGGCAGCGGACCTCCAAGTGTTAATTTGCCTATACATTTCTTTTTGCACCATAGATCATTCCCTCCAGTCCCTGTTGACCTCATTCTTGCCAGGTATGTATTCAGTATCAGCCTTAAAAAGCCAATTCAGAACAAAGACTGTTGTTATGGAAACGGTGGTGCTGTTGACAGAGGTTGCATGGGTGTAAACCTTCTGAATTTTGGATTTTCAATGTGAACCTTAAAAGTTACCCTGTAGTGAGATATTATTACCTGGTTTATTATAGTCCAAAACCCGAAAAATCCCCCTAAAGACCCTCCTGGCACGGCACACATTATGTGTGGCCTAATTAGACGACAAATGTTTTTGAATCAATAGATGCTCCAATCTTTATCAGGACAATCAGTGTAGCCATTGCAATTTCAGTCCGAGAACTCCATAACAAAAAAAAGCTGGAGGGTTTCAATTATATGGCTGTTCATAGTTCCAAATACTTATCACACATACAAAGTATGAACCGATTTGGCCGACCCCCATCTTCCAACCTCTGGCTGGTTTTGCCTGGTTTTCTCGTGCAATGACTCTTAAGCACATTTTTCAGTCTGTTTATTGTTTGTTTAGTTTCAGACACAGCAAAATGTCAGGAGCAAGACAGGCAAGTATATAACAATGAATCTATCTAATCTGACTTAGTTCGTACCTAACAATATCAGTAGTTTTGATATAAGCTATGTCCTTTTTAGAAACATCAACACAATGCTCTTTCCAGTGGTGAACGAAAGAGGCATTATAACAAAATATGGGCAAGGGTGTCAAGAGCTAACAAAAAGAAAAGCCGAGTGACACAGCCTCAATTCAGTGACACTCCATCAGTGGGAGAGCATTCCAGTGGCAGCCATTCGCTTGGTTCACCTACGTCCGTGTCAGCAACATATTATGAGCCAGGACCTGCAACAGATGCAGAAAGCGAAGTGGTTGTGGAAGCGGTGGACACTACACTGAGGGAAGAGCTAGCGGAGTGGGCCTGTCAGTTTGGTGTCACTCACAGGTCACTGGATGCTCTATTAAAAACTTTGCAAAGACACGGCCATGAGGAGCTCCCGTGTACTGCCAGAGCTCTGTTGGGCACCAAAAGGAAGTTCCGGGTTGAAACAATAGGAGGTGTTGACAGCATCAAATACAACGTGGCTGACCAGCTCTCTCGACACCTACATAAATATGCCCCGGATATCACCGAAAATCTTCAAACAATTAGCATCTCCCTAAATGTTGACGGTTTGCCTCTTTTCAAGTCCTCAAACAAATCTCTCTGGCCAATTCTGTGTTCCATCAATTTAACACCCACATGTATTTTCCCTCTCTCCCTCTCCCTCTCTTCATCTAAACCAAAAGACATCACATTCATCGCTGAAATAGCAAGTGACCTATCACAAGTGCTGCAAAATGGTCTACAATGGGAGGGCAGATCCCTGAAGGTGGAACTGGCGTGCATAACCTGTGATGCCCCTGCCAAGGCCATGGTGCGCTGTGTTAAGTTGTATTCAGGGTACTACGGCTGTGACAAATGTGATCAGAGGGGGATGTGGGCTGGGAGAATGCTGTATCCAGTAATAGAAAACCTTAACTTGAGGACTGATCAGTCATTTCGGGAGTGTTCGCAGCCGGAACACCACCATGGAGAGAACCCGTCTCCTTTCTGCAGTCTGCCCATCGACATGGTGAAGGCATTCCCAGGTGACTACATGCACCAATGCTGCCTTGGGGTGATGAGGAAGCTGCTGCTGCTCTGGACAAGGGTGAGGACAGAAGTGAGAATGTCAAGAGCTCAAATTGCACAAGTAAACAATCGTCTGATAGCCCTGAGAAAGGTTATCCCTACCTGTTTTGCCCGCAGGCCAAGGAGCTTGGATGAGCTGGACCGCTGGAAAGCCACGGAGTTCCGACAATTTATGCTGTACACGGGAAAGGTTGTGTTGAGAGGTATTCTCCAGGAGAATCTTTTTGATCATTTCATGACCTTCAGCACAGCTATGTGCATTTTGGTGTCCCCTGAACTGGCTGTGTCACATACCTGCTATGCACACAATCTGCTGCAGTTCTTTGTTGACCGTGGAGGGATTCTGTACGGGCCACAATTCAAAGTGTACAATGTCCACTCCTTGTTGCATCTGGCAGCTGATGTGACATCTCTCGGGAGTCTTGACCACTTCAGTGCATTCCCTTTTGAGAGCCATCTGCACCACATTAAAAATATGGTCAGATCGGGGAAAAACCCTCTGATGGAGATTGCCAACCGACTTGAGGAAACAATTCCAATGAAATTACCTGAAACAAGGCCAGAGAACATGGTTAAAGAAGGGGCAGTGTTCATACTGAGTCCTGGAGAATGCTGTGAGGTTGTTTCCCTTACAGACAATGCAGAGACGGTCTTGTGTAGGGTTTACACCAACTTGCAGTCCTATTTGTTGACCCCCTGTGACTCCCGAATTTATGGAGCCTTTCGTGCCAAGACCCGTGCATCAGAAATGAGGCTTCTGCATCGGAGTTGTCTTGTGAAATTGGCGTTTGTCATCAAGGAACCTCATGGACATAGGGTTGTTGTTACGGTCCTTCACACCATCTGATGACCTAAATCGAATCAACAACATTACTCAATGACATTGCAACAAGTAATGCCATCACCACCACCACCACCTTTTGCATCTCCAGCACAACAAAAAAACCAATCAAAAATTCTATTGTCATACAGGACATGAAGCAGTTTGTTGTGCTTCACTTCACGGATGAAAATGAAGTGGAGGCAGCTCCCTCAAATAATAATAATAAATTTATTTCTAACGCACCTCTCATCAAGAGATCTCAAAGTGCTACAAGGTTAAAAAGTTAAAAGCAAGGTAAAGAAAACAAAAGCATACTTCAGTAAAGATTAGCAGCCATAGGCCTTTCTGAATAAAAAGGTTTTCAGGCCTATTTTAAAAGAGTCCAGGTTCTGAATGGCCCTCATCTGGATTGGGAGACTGTTCCATAGGCGTGGTGCGGCCGAGCAGAAAGCTCTGTCTCCCATGGTAGAGAGCCTAGTGCTCGGGATTTGGAGGACCGGGGTGCTTGTGGATCTGAGAGTGCGGGTAGTGGACGGTAGGGTGATGAGTTCTCGAAGGTAGGTAGGTGCGTGTCCATGGATGCATTTATGAGTGAGTAGCAGAATTTTGTAGTTGATCCGAGATGAGACAGGGAGCCAGTGCAGTGATTGAAGGATGAGGGTGATGTGCTCGTATTTAAAGTGGCTGGAATGGGGTGATGGGGTAAGTTTTATTTTGTAACATTATCCCCCTCATGTTATTTACTTCATGTAAGCCTTGACTAACGTGTTTTGGTATGTAGTCACCTACAGTTGCATCTTCATTTTGTATTACAGGCAAATGATCTACACTGCTACTGGCCTACACATAACCCTGTTGGTCTGGCAAAAAAGAATGTCCTGCCGGACAAACAGCTGTGGACGAGGTACAGAGTAAGAATACTCTCGCAAACAGGTATGTACACTACCATTCAAAAGTGTGGTGTAATATGGCAGCCCTAGACAATCACAATTTCACAAATGTTTTGCGGGTAGCTATTCAATGATTCCATCAGTGTAGGACATGTAAGGCAACTTAACCTGGGGAATATCTTTGATCCATTTCTGTTTACCCAACTTTTCAGCCTGCGTGAATGTGAATGTTGCTTCACAGGTTTTCTGTATTTATTTTTTTCTGCAGACACATATGCTATGGCCCGCCATAGGGCCGGAAAAGCCCAAGAAACCTCACAGCTGGAGGAGTCTGACCACGATTCCCGGCGGGTAGTGTTACCACAGAGGTTCAGAGGTCAGTTTATAATCATTATAAATGTTGTACAAATACTGTAGCCTTGTGAGTTATTTACACATGTAAACCACATTTTATACCAACAGAGGATGGTGACGACCCTCGTATAAGAAAACGGAGTAGAAAACAGCAATGCAAGTACTCAAAAGAGCATGGTGCACAAGACAAAGTTTTTTTTTTCTGAATTGCTAAGTGTCTAGTTTGCATTATCAATGACATGCCATGGGGGGGGGGGTTCACACTGGTCTTTCACTGTGTGCACTGCCTTACCATGACATGTTGTAGTTAACATCATTTTTTGTGTCTCTCTTTGCAGTTAATTTGCATGACAATACATCAGAAGGTAACTAAAACTATCATAATGATATTACCTACACGTTTCCTGTTTCAAATGCAACTAATGTTCAATTGTTTCTTAACACAGATGATGATATTGCCCACCCTCACCAGAAGAGGTCAAGGCCCTTGGAGTTACCAAGGCCTCCACCATGTGAGTATGACGATAACATCAGAGAAAATCTCTCTACATGCTACATCTGACTTAGAACATTTGACTGCCAAATTGTCTTTGTTTCAAAGTTACTCCAAGTACCCCACAGCACCTGTAACAGCAACATATGCATATGACATCAATATTGTCAATAAACACTCAATAGGACATTCAGAATTACCAGTAGTTGGTGATGTGACCATTTCTGCACTGTAGTACAATCCATGGTGGGTAAACAGAATGGTGACCAGCTCCCAAAAAGGAAACAGAAAAGAAAACATAAATGTAAGTACTCAACAGTACTCAACAGAACACGACGCAGAAGAGGATGAAGACTCATTTTGGAATGGCTGTGTGTTGTTTTTGCATTGTCAATGACATGTCATCATTATTGTTTCTATAGCACTCATTGGCGGAAAAAGTGCACACAGGCCACAAACACCTGCATGTGAGTAATCACATTTGACTGAGTAATGTCATGCACAATGGGTGGGGACTTTTCCAACAACCAGTCCTAGTAATAGACCTCATCTTTTTATATATAAATAAATAGCATATGTACACTGCCTTACCATGACATGTTTCAGTTCGCATCATTTTTTGTCTCTTTGCAGTTAATTTGCATGACAATTCATCAGAAGGTAACTAAAACTCTCACAATGATATTATCCACACGATTCCTGTTTCAAATGCAACTAATGTTCAATTGTTTCTTAACACAGATGATGATATTGCCCACCCTCACCAGAAGAGGTCAAGGCCCTTGGAGTTACAAGAGGCTCCACCATGTGAGTATGACGATAACAACATCAGAGGAAATCTCTCTACATGTTACATCTGACCTAAAGAAAGTCACTCCCTAATTGTCTTTGTTTGACAGTTACTCCAAGTGTCCTACAGCCTCTGAGCATGCCAGGTAACAGTAGCATATGCATATGACAGCAATGTTTCACATAAGTCCTCGATAGGACATTGTTTAGAATTAACAGTGGTTGGTCATGTCACCTTTTTCTGCTTTGTAGTAGAACCAATGGCAGGGTCAAGTGCCCAGACACAAAGGCCAATCACAACGGAAGGTAAATCTGCAAAAATGTATTGCACAGTAGCCCAACTCCTTTTACATTGTCCTTACGTGGCGGCTTCACCCTTATAATTTTTGACAATGACAGAAGTGGCTAACTTAAGCAATTAGTGAAGGGTAATTGTGTGATTTCACATGTAACACAAAGACACATTTCACATGTTAAACATCTATTAGTTGCTAGCAAAGCTGTTGAATAAAAGCAAAAATGAGTGCTTTTTTTGTTTACGGACTGCCGTCAGTAAACATCTCGAGTCACTCTCTCTAAAAACTAGGGACCAAGTCAGAAACCTTGGCGTGCTGATAGACTCAGATTTGACCTTCAGCAGTCATATCAAATCCATCACCAAAACAGCCTTCTATCATCTTAAGAACATATCCAGAGTGAAGGGTTTTATGTCTACAGACCAGGAGAAGTTGATTCATGCTTTTATCTCCAGTAGACTCGACTACTGTAACGGCCTTCTGACTGGACTCCCACAAAAAAGCATTAAACAACTGCAGCTCATTCAGAATGCTGCAGCTCGAGTTTTAACCAGAACAAAGAGATCAGAGCACATTACTCCAGTCCTAAAGTCTTTACACTGGCTCCCAGTGAGCTATAGAATAGACTTTAAAGTTCTGCTACTGGTCTACAAATCACTGAATGGTTTAGGTCCAGAATACATGAATGACATCTTAGTAGAATACAAACCCAGTAGGGCTCTGAGATCTACTGACTTAGGTCAGATAGTGAAGCCCAGAGTTCAAACTAAACATGGTGAAGCAGCGTTTAGCTGTTATGCTGCACAAAACTGGAACAAACTACCAGCTGAACTGAAATCAGCCCAAACTGTGAGCATTTTTAAATCCAAGTTAAAAACACTTCTCTTCTCCTGCGCTTATGATTGAGCTTGTTCAAAGCACTTTAAATTGTAAATTTAATTGCACTGTGTCCTTTTAAATCATGATTTTATGCTGCTCTTATAGTACTTTATTTCTTTCTATTCCTCTATTCTTGTATTTTTTATTATTTTTTAATACTTATTATTATTCTAATTTTTATTTAAATTCTTATTGTTCTATGTAAAGCGCATTGAGTTGCCATTGTGTATGAAATGTGCTATATAAATAAAGCTGCCTTGCCTTGCCTTGCCTTGCTTTGATCACCTGGCCTTGTGCCTATGGCTGAATGGATATGGCCATACTCCCAGTGTTACCATTTGTTAAATTAGTGTTTGTTTCAATATGCAATGGAATGGTTATTTGTATGCATTCATTTCTAACCACCAGATTGTGATTACACATACTTTACAGAGGTCATTAAACTGTTTGAGAGCCTACAGCGGAGGGTGATGATGAAGCTGGAGATGATGGAGGATAAACTCACCAGGGTGGTGAACATTCTGAATGAATGTGGACGGGTGGGGCCAGTGGGCGTAGAGGAGGATCCCCTGGATATCTTCCAGCAGCCACTGGAGACAGTAGAGGCTTTGGACCATTTGTGCCACCGTCTACAGGAGGGCACGTTTAGAAAGAAGACATTGAGCAGATTTTTTGTTTGTTTGCTTGTTTGTTGTTGACATTTATTATTATTATTACTACTTATTATACTATTATTACTTACATGACATGATATTTATTCACATTACAGTTTTTTCCCATCTCACAAATGCTTTCATTTCTACAGATTCAATATCTAAGCTTGCAGGCTGGTGCCACTCTGGGGGAAGGTGTCCGGAGGATGCTGAGGAAAATTGGCACCAACTCCCTGTGGGCACAATATTCATATAAGGGGAGAAAGGGGAAAAAGGCCTTTCAGCCCCTCCTTATAAACGAGGCCATCATAAGTAAGTATTTGTAAGTACTAAAGTACTAAAATGCTGTATATGTAGTCTACTGCACTATTATTTTTTCTCTTACTTCCACTTCTACTTCAGTGCATTTTTGGATGATTTTAGTACTTTCTCTGATACATTTCTTATGTGTTTCATCGTTACTCGTTAGTGATGTGTCGGTCACGAACGAATCAGTTCTTTCAAACGGGTCAATGAACATACAATTTAAAACACTTTTGACAAGCAGTGTACGCATCATCATCATCTTAATCATTACAAAATTGTTAGTGTATTTCTTAATTTGGCATATGGGGCATAATTTGGGAGTAATGTTCAAGGTCTGCTTATGAAGGGGTTCTCTTGGTTTCATGGTTGTCATGTTTCCTTGACACCAGCTTGTGAAACAGTATTAGAACAGATGATGTGCTAATAGGTTTGGCTGCCCTTGTTTCATATGTTACTATTCTAATATGTGTTGTTGGAATGTTTTCTATATTACAGAAGCATGCAATAAAGTCCACCCCCAAAAAAAGACCCGGCTGATTGAAGACAGCATTGCCGTTGCACTAAAGCACGCCCCAGATCGTGTGCAGGGGCATAGGAAGGTACGTTTAACAGTTGCTATCTAGCGGTAATTGTTCACTTGCCCTGCAGGTCTTTGCGTTAAGTAACTTGTTTGCCCATAGCAGAGGATCATGCTCTTGAAACACAAGCCCTGCAATTCGATGTGACCTAGTCTAAGAACTAGCCTACTGTAACCTATATGTTATGTCGACATGCATGCTTTTCAGAACAATTTTCACAGAGTGAATATTCGTACCTTTTTGACTTCTGATTCGAAGATGCCATCTTTTTGAATTTGTGTAGAAGCCAAGTGCAGGTCGCGAAGAGGCCCACGAGGAGGAAGACGTCGTAGACGAAGGGCAGCAACACGAGGAGGAGGTGGAGGACGACGACGACGACGACGACGCCACAGACATTGAGGCTGGGCGCCAGTCCAATTTGTCTTTCAGTTTGTTTGGCGTTTGAAACTTACAAATAAACTGTTGGGGGGAAAATTACATCTGGACTGATTTATTTAAGGCTAGGGAAATGTTCTAGCTACGGATGTATTTGTAAGCTAGCCTAGTGGTAAAATAAGTAGGCCTAGCCTAAATGAAGTGCTATATAAGGCGGCTTATTAAATTGCCGTCAAAAGCACAGCATCCAATTTTGAATTGAAAGTTACGCAATAACATTATGGTGACAACTACAGGACGTTACCGTCACGTCGCCAGTAAGTCATTTGAACGTCCTACAGTAACGTCGCAGGGACAACCACAAGACGTCCCCTAAAAGTCTCTGTAATGTCCCGGGGACGTGCTGTTGACGTCCCGAAAAACCGTCCGCGGGACGTAACGCGAACCCTACACATTTACGAGGAGGCGACCTGTGGGGGACGTCGCCAGGACCTTATTTTGTTTGCTGGGTTCAGAGAAATTCACTTCAGACACTAGAGGGCGTATTTTGTGCGTGTTAGTCTAATCTCGAAACGGACATGGTGGTTTTAGAGGAGACTAAACCAGTTTGCAGGATGACACAGGCTCCATTATAACCGACACACACCGAATTAGTTGTATTCATTATTATTAGTAGTATTAATAATAATGTATGATACATTTACACTTATTACGCCAGATAGGCCTTCAGTACAATAACAATATTGGACATATATAGTCGATGTGGAATGAGCAGTGATATTTCAAAGCTCACGGGGCTCAGGTCTTGGTCGTGCGTCCGCTCAGCAATAGCATTACGCGCTTCAACTTTCAAGCGCTTCCATAAGTTATTTAAACGTGCCGCTGCTCGGTCTCCTGATGGAAGATCTACTGTTAAATGTGTTTGAGAGATCATCCCAAACAGACTTTCTTCGGAGCGTGGTGGTGGTGGTGTCTTTCCTCTTCCACCGTGTCCACAACACCTCGAATGCAGTACAATAAATATAACTTCTGCTCCTCGTTATAGTTCTCTATCCGAGACATGTTCATCCTAACTACCCTCTCCTTCTCCGAGAATTTATAGGCGTGGAATTACCCTAATTACTCGCATATTAATTCGTCTTCAATTAATTAATCACGTTTGCATGCACACCAAGAGAAAACAATGACAAGTAATTGATTGATTGACGTAGGTGAGGGCAGATTCAGATTCCAGACTCAGATTTCCACAAAAAGTAGGCTAGACTATTTCATAATATATTTCAACATTATTTGCGTTTTATTATATTAAAGTTCACTTTACATTCCCATTAAGTTTTTGTTGGTAATTATAGCACAAAATGCATCCAACATTAAGACTGCGTCTGCTGGAGTATAACGGGAAATCAGAGTACTTCCGGTTTAACCCGAGTTTAACTAGGAATCAGCTGAACCTGTGTCGGTCAGTACACAGCAATCAGGTTTAACTTCGTACGCAGCTGCGTGTTAAACTCCAAAACCTCCGGTTTACGGAGTACGGTTTTAAACCGCAGCACAGCTAACGCAATGCTAACTGACAGAGCAATTGCCCCAACGTTTTCCACTTCGAGCGCTGGTCAAAAGGACATGCAATGTTCGTGAAAAAAGTCGCCTCCTACTGTGCCTAATGGACTTCTGAAATAGCCGACTGACTCTGATTTTTTAAATGATTTTTGACAGACGGCTATGCCAAAACTCGCCTGCTGACTGAATGAATGAGGAAATCAAATGCCGTGTGTATGGAGTCAGAATAGTGTCATCATTCAAACCTGAAAAAAAAGGTTTCAAAGGCTTGTAAGTCTGTGTTTGAAATCTCAACACCTTGTAAAAAAGGTTTTGCACCACTGAAAAAAGAGATTATAGCCTGAAAAAAAAAAGTCAAACATCTGCAAACATGATTTTGTGTTCTATTTTATCTTCTTCATCATTTTCACCAACACATTTTCAAAGCTAAAATGTTTTCACAAACACATTTTCAAAGTTTAAAAATGTTCACCAGCGCATTTGCAGAGTTTCAAATCTGACACTGTTCTAACAGTGTATTACTTTGTTTCCCGGTTTTGAAACCTTGTAAATGGGATTCTGCAAACAGCTGTTCAAACATTGAGAAATACGTTTTGAAAGGTTGAATATCTATTTTTAAAAACTTGTAAAGGTGTAAATTTACACCATTGCAATGTATTTTTTCAGAACTTAATTTTCAGCACTGACTTTTCAGAGATTTGACCACACGGGCGCAAGCTTGCGAGTCACGTGATTATTGACACTGTTCTGACGCCGTTCGTTTTGAAACTCCTTTAGCGTCAAAGCTCTGAAAACGTGGTTCTGAAAAAAAGGAAAAAAAAACCTTCCTGGGGGCGGGACCATCTTGCTCTAAACCTATTGGTTGCTCTCTGCTGAGGCACAGTCCAATCACATGCGCCGTTGACCGGGCTGTGCGGGATTGACAGTGCTCTGCCGATGACTAACAAGCGACTTGCGTGGTTGATTTTGTTGTCTATTTTCTGGAACCATGGCTGGTAGACAGGCGAGCAATTTCATTCTGTATTGTTTGCGTTCTAACCACCCGCGAGCCTCCTGCGGCTCGCCAAGCTGTAATTTGCAACACGTTCTCATCGCAACTCGTAATATACCGACGGTTTATCACGCCCCTAGACGTGATACTGACGCAAAATGTACCCTCCCGCGTCTGTGTGAAACGATCTGTGTGAAACAATCTCATAAACCCGTTCGCGGTGGTAAGAGACGAGCAGAGTCTACAGCGTCCGCTCGCAGAACAGAGTCTACAGCGTCCGCAGTCTACTGTGAAACAATTCACTCCATAAAGGATTATGGTTAGGGTTATGGTTAGCGTAATCTATCACCGTGACCGGGGTATTATTGGAGTGAATGGACTCTGTAGACCAGGGCCGTGCAGAGACCCTCTGAGGGGCAGGTGCTCAGGAGTTTTTGTTGAGCGGGGGGGGTGCTACCGGAGGATTTCTGTTGCGCGATTGTTGAGCGGGGGGGGGTGCTACCGGAAAGTTTCTGTTGCGCGATTGTTGAGCGGGGGGGGGGGCCGGAGGATTTCTGTTGCGCGATTGTTGCGCGGGGGGGGGGGGGGGGCGGGGGGCAAAAGGGCACTTTGGTCCGCTCAAAAGGGCACTTTGGTCCTTCAAAGGGAAAAGGGCAGGTGCTCGGGCACCCATAGCCCCCCCCTCTGCACGTGCCTGCTGTAGACTCTGCTGGTCTCTTACCACCGCGAACGGGTTTATGAGAACCCCCAGATTGTTTCACGATCTGGTAGAGTCTTTGCCAGCTTCAAAGCAATGAATAACCTACATCAGCGGGTGCTGTGTATGGATCACAAGTTCCGAGTATGTTTATCTTCTCTTCATATCTAATTTTAACATTTTGTGACAAATGGTCTAAATAGTTGATTTATTTAAGTATCGGAAATCTGCAAGGCTGCAATTCCCCTGGTTGGCCGTTGTTCGTCGCCATTTTGCCAGCGTTTGTTGCCCTCCAGGTATCCATGGTAGTCACGTGACCGCAAAGTATGACTATTATTTATGCCATGCGAGCCACAAATTAGTCTACAGCGTCCATTCACTCCAATAATAACCCGGTCACGGTGATAGATTACGCTAACCATAACCCTAACCATAATCCTTTATGGAGTGAATTGTTTCACAGTAGACTGCGGACGCTGTAGACTCTGTTCTGCGAGCGGACGCTGTAGACTCTGCTCGTCTCTTACCACCGCGAACGGGTTTATGAGATTGTTTCACACAGATCGTTTCACACAGACGCGGGAGTGTACATTTTGCGTCAGTATCACGTCTAGGGGCGTGACAAACCGTCGGTATATTACGAGTTGGGATGAGAACGTGTTGCAAATTACAGCTTGGCGAGCCGCAGGAGGCTCGCGGGTGGTTAGAACGCAAACATTACAGAATGAAATTGCTCGCCTGTCTACCAGCCATGGTTCCAGAAAATAGACAACAAAATCAACCACGCAAGTCGCTTGTTATTCTTGTCATCGACAGAGCACTGTCAATCCCGCACAGCCCGGTCAACGGCGCATGTGATTGGACTGTGCCTCAGCAGAGAGCAACCAATAGGTTTAGAGCAAGATGGTCCCGCCCCCAGGAAGGTTTTTTTTTCCTTTTTTTCAGAACCACGTTTTCAGAGCTTTGAGCCAGAGAATGTCTAATAAGGAGAGAAGTTCCACTCTCGGTTTACTTCCGGGTTCTGAACTGTTGCAGTTCCCCTCTGGTTCCATGTGAGGGCGCTCACATGGTGAGTGCAGAATGAATGGCGGTCTATGGAGCTATACCCCTCAAACTCCACTTTTCTCAGGATATAATTTTTTGTCTAGTAATTTGAATGTTGCTTTCGAAAGGGGATGCAAAGAAATTACACATTGCTGGGTGTTAGATTTTTTAGAGTCACTTATTTGCTTTAAAAAAGTATTTTAAAATGTCAATGACGTCATACTCATCTTACGACCAGAGATACTGCTTTACGGCAAGCCTCTCCCTTTCCCTCAAGGCATCGATAACACAGCAGTACAAACATAACGATACGCAGATAAAAGTGCCAGCAACCAAAAGAAGTTGCTGTGTTAAAAAAAAAGAACTTGGGCGAAATTGTCCACCATAACGTTCTGGTCCCGCTTCGGATGCCAAGATGCCATCAAGCAGATCTCTGGTCGTAATCAGTCCTTCACTGACCAATCAGCGTTCATTAGCAGAATGCTAGCGTGTTATGGGCAATAACAACACGTCCTGTAAGAAATCGAAAGGACATAAGTACTCGTTCATTCAACTTTCGATCTATAACCTATGTTGAACTTGTAAGAACTACAATCAAATCGGAGTTTTTTCAATGAGAATCAGGTGAAAGAGACACATTTAGCCGTGTAGCTCCATCTGCTCCCATTCATTCTGCACTCACAGGCGATCGCCCCCAGTGGAGCTCTGGTGGAACTGCAACCAGAATTCGGTACAATGGGACTTAATAGGGAGTGGACAGGCTCTCCGTAGACGGGCTCTGTTTGAGCTAAAGGAGTTTCAAAACGAACGGCGTCAGAACAGTGTCAATAATCACGTGACTCGCAAGCTTGCGCCCGTGTGGTCAAATCTCTGAAAAGTCAGTGCTGAAAATTACGTTCTGAAAAAATACATTGCAATGGTGTAAATTTACACCTTTACAAGTTTTTAAAAATAAATATTCAACCTTTCAAAACGTATTTCTCAATGTTTGAACAGCTGTTTGCAGAATCCCATTTACAAGGTTTCGAAACCGGGAAACAAAGTAATACACTGTTAGAACAGTGTCAGATTTGAAACTCTGCAAATGCGCTGGTGAACATTTTTAAACTTTGAAAATGTGTTTGTGAAAACATTTTAGCTTTGAAAATGTGTTGGTTAAAATGATGAAGAAGATAAAATAGAACACAAAATCATGTTTGCAGATGTTTGACTTTTTTTTTTCAGGCTATAATCTCTTTTTTCAGTGGTGCAAAACCTTTTTTACAAGGTGTTGAGTTTTCAAACACAGACTTACAAGCCTTTGAAACCTTTTTTTTCAGGTTTGAATGATGACACTATTCTGACTCCATACGTGTGTGGCTGAAAGAGGGCGGAGACAGATTGAAACTCTATGTTCACACAGTAAAACCTGGTCCCGACCAGATTAGTTTCATAGAGTCTGTTACTACGGTAACTGACCGAGAGCGTAAGTTATCTCTCTCTGTGAAACAGGCTAGAGTTACCCCTCTTTCTCTGGTTTGAGTTACCTCCCTTTGTGAAACGGAAAACTCAGCGTTTCCCTCATTTCAGGGTTAATAAACCCAGGGTTTTCACTAAACCTGCTTTGTGAAACGGACCCCAGGTGGACAATAGAAAACAACGCAATCAAACTGATTTTGTCGCTGACAATCATTTAGGACACGGTGAAAGGTAGGCTTTCTCTCATGTTACATATATAATATAATTATAATTTAAGGTATATAGGCCTATTTTTGTCTCCAAGGTGTTGTGTTTATACAAGCAGTTGACATTGGTTGTTTTTGGAAAACATTAGGCTATTATTGTATCGTTGCGTATATTAACAAAAATGATGTGTTAACAACATACACTGGAGCATATTTCACCCAAATGTCCATTTTTATGCAACAACTGTGTGCTAATATATAGACAGCTAGTGTTGACACAAATTACTCTGGTAGCCAAATATAAGTTCCACTACTCATTAAAGATTATAAACACGTATATGTTGTATTGATAATAATAGTTGGCTTATTAGCTTATTCATTATCTTATTTATATATATTTGATATCTAAAGATTGAGAGAATTATTGCTTGGGCATTCAAGAGAACAAACACATATTGACATCTCAGCAACTCTTTATTTTGTATAATTTGGAGAAATAATTTCTATCTCAACAATGATTCCCAATACTTATTTCTGTGTCTGTTACACGACTATTGTGATTTATCGATACATTCCCATCAGGAGGCGTTTATGTTTTGAAAATAATTCATTAGAATGTAAATCATGCAGTATGGATGTCGATGGAAAAACATCTACATTGCCAAATGTCAAAATACATACATATTGGCGATCTTGTTTCTTTGCAGTGTGGATGTTTTATTAATATACACCTCAAGTCAATAGTCAATTATTTTATGTTATGTTTTACACATTTCTACGCTGGAATAACCCCAATAGAGATGTAACTATGGTGACTTTAGATTACATGTATGGATGTGGATGTTGCCGAGATGGGGGTGTTGAAGGGTTTAGTTGCACCCGTCAGTTGTGCAGCAGATGACATGTGCCACGGAGGGGGGGAACTCAGACATCAAATTTTCGCACTCTGACCGCGGCATGCAACGTCTGGAGATCATCGGAGCTGAGAGGAAGTGAGGAAACATTGTAAGATGGGTAAATGTTCATTAGTAAGCGTTATTATTATCCAACTACTATGTTTAAGTCGATGAAGGTAATAGTCATAATTGAATCGACTATTATTATAAATGTAAAAAGAATTGTAAAAATTAGAACTACTAGGACTCGGTCTACTGATGGACCATTTCTAGGCAAAAACATGTCATACATAGGGGAGAGTGGGGTAAAGTGAGACACTGGGTAATGTGAGACACGCCCTGTATCTAGGCAACAGAACACATTTGTGCCCATGTGACCATTTTGTTTTCAAGCTCCTCCCATTTCCCCTTGCCCATAAAGGAGAGAAGCTCATTTTGCTGATGTAAGCATGTTTTTTTCCAAAAAAACATTTTTTTTGCATGTAAAAGTACATTTTCTTGCTGTCAACTTAATCAGCTGTTGTGCCAAAGCAAATTGATTCAGGTAGAAAAACTTATATCATACCTGTTGATGAACTACCAACATATAACATCATGTCATGATGTTAGCTGAAGGTTAGCCTGAATTGCTAAGAAAGGTCATTTTTTCTAAAAAGGTGGAGGTGGGGTAAAGTGAGACAAATGCTGTGGGGTAAAGTGATACAGTGTCTCACTTTACCCAGTGTCTCACTTTTTAGTTTTAAACATATTTTTAATGTAATTAATAATTACAGTAGGCCTAAGGAAGCTGCCTCAACCCAAGATGCCTGGAGGGACCACACGTAGAGAGCAGCTCTTCGTCTTCCCCTGCAGTCTTCAGGGCTGGAATATAGAGTAGTTGTAGACGCCTAATTGTAGAGAATGACTGATGCTCTAATTGTGGGTCGAGTCCCAGGCTGTTCTAGCTGGCTGTAAGGGTCCTGTGTTCTGACCCCCAGACTGTGTTCTGTTTGCTGAAATTGTTTTTATTGTATTATTATTATTATTATTATTATTATTATTATTATTATTATTATTATTATTATTATTATTATTTTAAATGTGTGTGTGTGTGGGCTGTGTTCAATTGTACATAGGCTACTGGCATTTTTATATTAAGGCTTTTATATACAGTACATATACAAAATGAATATTTTGTAGTGTATGAGTTCAACACTACAAGGTGAAAAAATGTGCTTAATTGACCAATCCCCATGATTCTGTTACTTGTCCAACATTTGTTCTGGAATGTGAGGTTGTCAAGCTAGTTGTCAGGATTCTAACTGTTGAAACATATGTTGTTATGGTAGTTTCAGAGTGGAAAAAGTAAGTGGATCAGTTTACCCCATTGACTTTTCTGGTCTGTCTCACTTTACCCCTGAACTGGGGTAAAGTGAGACACAAGACCACTTTTTTTAAAAACATCATATTTTCACTGCCCTTCATCCTGAATACATTCTAATAATTTCCATTGCAAGAAAACATCCTGAATTAATGGGAAATGTGTAAATTTAACTGATATATCATTTCAGCTCGCTTGGAGGGGAACAAATGTAAAAAGTGTCTCACTTTACCCCACTCTCCCCTACTATAATTTTTCCAATCCAATAACACTTTATTGCCTCCAGACATGTCATATATTATAGTCATGCATGCAACTTGAGATGTAGTCAGAAAAAAAGACTGTAGCTAGCGACTTACGCGCATTGTTTGAGGTGTAGTATGAGACTTTAGCGCAGACGGCATTAGGACTGCACTCCTCCTTTGCACAATCGCTGTTCATGATGCAGTGATTGCATTCCAGGGTATCCCCTACAAATAGTGTATTTTAGTTATTATAATGATGTCTATATTTGTGTAATCAATTAATAAATTGAACTGTACTTTATCAATAGTTGGGTAGGCCTAGGTGAAAACATAGTATCAAACTTAATTTACAATGCTTTTATTACTATTAAAAGGTGATTTAAATTTTTAAAAAAGCCAAAAACTGACTCGACTCAATAATATTCTTATAGAGACGCCATCAAAACAGAATCTACAACTCAAACAACAATATGTAATCAGTCAGCCAACTGCTGAAAGGACAGACAGCACAACACCTTAATACTCACCAAAGCTGAAGGCGACCACAAGCATCAGAACAACCGCTAAAGTCTTCATCTTTGCTCCCAGAAACTGCCAGACCTCTGCTCTTTAAGATGAAGGAATGGGATTTGGAAATGTTTAACCCAGTTACATTTATATAGTTGTCTGAAACACAGGGGGACACTCTACACCTTGGTCTATAAAACACAATAGGTTTTGAGCCCTGCCTATCCTCATTCTAGATATTGTGCCATGGCCAGTGTTATGTGACAAGTCTTTCACCTGAGCTTTATCTCTGTCTCCCCACCCCAGGGACAAACAAATACATCATTGTGGCTGAGAATAACAATTTATTTTTATCATTAAATCACTGTTAGCGAGCTAAAAGGGTCGGTGTAGTATAGTCTACAGTGATGTGTACAATTGCGACCTGAAAAAAACAACTTAATTTCCTTAAAAAAACAACAACAAGGAAATACACACAAGCATATTTTACCCAAACATCCATTGTTGGGCAACATCAGCATGCTAATATTTAGACAGCTAGTGTTGACACGCTAGCTAAACAGAAGGTACTACTGGTTTAAGATCATTAACGATTGTTTTTTTTGGGGGGCAATAGGGCAAGTAAGTCGTCCCTTTCCCCCGGTAACTTCTTCCAGCTCATAGGCCAAGGATCCCTAGGTGTTTCCAGGCCAGCTGGGATATATAATTCCTCCAACTGGTCCTCCCAGGACCCAGGTGGTTGTGCTTGGGACACGTCCAACGGGAGGCACCCAGGAGGCGTCCTCACAGGCAATCATTAGATCATTTAATCATTAAAACATCTTCAAAACAATGCTTCTGAATTGTATGGCACAGAATGTGGCTCAGTCCATTCATCTGTGGTGTGATATCCAAGCCCTGAACTTATCCTCGCCTGAAAACAGGCTGTTATCAGTGGGCGCCCTGTACAAACACTTTTTTCTTTTGGGCGATTGTTTCCCAAACAAGTTAGAATTGCACAGTGGACACTTCGTCCCCGACCGCTGGGAATCGCTTCAACATGCCACGCATAAGGGCGGTCGCTATAGAGCGCAACAGTGACCGCCCCCTTTTTGAACGGCTCTGGTTCCGGAAGTAAATTTCTTTTCAGAAAATCGTTTTATAAAGAGTTTGAAGCTTGGAACCAAGCCAATCATCCCACATGTTAGTCGTATCCATATAACCTTTGATTCGGAGCAAAAACAAAAATGGAAAACGGAATAAAAGGCAAAGGTACAAGACTGTGTACATTATTTTGTGAACGAGTGAATTAACTACTCATCCCATAAACCATTGTGAACCCTTCCGACAACTTCCAACCCGATAGTTTAGCGTGCTTCTTGCATCTTTGGAATTATTATAGTGTTTATATTTTTAATAAAAGTTGTGTCATATATTGTGTGTGTATGTATAGTGTTTCATATAGTGTATATAGTGTTGTCATCGACATGGTACAGTCCTGACTGCAATCACCGCTCACGCGTCCAACAATGCTGTGATTTTAGTTACGTATTCCAGTTACTATTCATTCAACATTATGTATTCATAGCCTTTATACTACCCAAATTACTATACAACACTGCTATATCATATATTTGTATTTTTATTTTGTTTTTAATCATATATCATCGTATATTCTATATCAACATATTTTTCAATATGTACAGCTCATTTCATCTACAGCTCTAACAACAACAACTCTAACTTTCCATGAGTCTAAGGGAAATCATGGTTGCTCTGTGGTAAACGATCGAGTTCAGTGGTAGCAGTAATCAACGACTTGACTTTCGCAGGTAAACGTTTCCATTGTAACAGCGAGCTCCACCAATCAAAGACGTTGTGTTACACTTTAGGATTATGGGTAGTGTAGTGCTTTAAATTACATCGCGAATTAAACATGTTTTTCTTAAAACTTTTCTTTAACTTGTGGCTTCTACATGTGCATATACCATCGTTTCACCATCTCTTGGCTCGAGGAAAGTATCCACGACTTTATCGAACGTTCACTTTTCCCATGTGTCATAGCGGCAACATAGAACAATACTGTAACTAACTTCCTGTTTACACGCGAGCCGGTAGATTTTGTGCCGGGAACTGCTAGCTCTAACGTTTGTTTGGGAAAGATTAGCCTCTACAACAAAGATGGATAAAATGACAAAATCTCACAGATGGTCGCATGGATCGGACTATCTTACTAGCACTGGTGATAGTAAAGTAAAAGTGCCACATCCATCTACTTTTACCGAATGGGTAGACGACATGAAATTGTGGCCAGATGTTAACTATGTGGATATCCTGAACTATTTCGTGCTTAGTGAGGGTGTTGATGGTGAGACGCTAAGAAATTATAAAAGCACTGAGGCTTATAACTATCTTCACAGCAACAAGATCGGAAAAGTTATGTGTAGAAAATACTTAGACTTTATTTTCCTCAAGGCTGAGGTCGAGCATAGTCAGAGCATCAACAAGTCTAAACACCTTGCTTGGGTAATGACGAGACCCATAGGCATAATAGAGACGGTCGGCTGTTCCTGTATCGCTGGGCTAGGGAAATCGTGTAGCCATACAGCAGCTGTCATTTGGAAGGTAGGCATTATGTTAAGAGCGATTTTCTTGCAACAAATATTACATCTGTATATCATTGAAAACAATAAAGATACCATACTATAATACTTCTGAATGTAGTCTATTTGTCCAAGCATTTAGACTAGACACCCTTGCTCCTTCTAGATATGTTTTGCATTAGTTTGTGTTTGTTAAAAATGAATGCATTATCTGGGTATAAACAGGAAATCAATAGCATTATTATGATTATGGTTTATTCAGGTCCAGAATGCAGTGGTTAGTGGAAAGACAGGGAGCACATACAGATGAGCAGCGGAGATGGAACGAATGGACATCCAAGAACCTTGAGCCCAAGCGTCTCAGTCAGATAGATTTTAGGCACCACAAGGCAGAGGATGAGTATGAGGGAGAGGCAAGGGCAGTTTGCAGTCAACTCCCAAACACACCACAGTATAGGTCCCACAAGAGAGACTTTAGAGAGAGTGTGGACATATCTCATACAAAAGCTCTCTTCCTTCTCCAGAACACACTACTGGGAAAATGTTACAATGTCACCCCATTAGCAGCAGCAGAACCACAGGGCAGTTCAAACGACCAGGGTACCATTGATGATTTAATGTTTCTGTCACATCAAAATCACGATAGTGATCGGAGTTGTGTGAAATGTCAGACATTTTATCAGGTGTATGTTAATATGGATGGTAAACAAGCTGATACACTGGAACTTGAGACAAGGGGGCAGAGTGCTTCTGATCTGTGGCACAGTTATTAGAATTATAGCCAGTTCAGCAAAGAGGGTGCCTGTGCGTGCATGCACAAATAGTGAGAAGTTTTTGTGTAGGGATGGGAATCGAAAACCGGTTCTTGTTGAGAACCAGTTCCCAGTGTTTCAATTCCTTGGAATCGTTTGCCAATTTTGCAAACGATTCCCTTATCGATTCCAGTGGACGCGAATGACATCACCACGCACGTTGCGTAGCGACTCCAGTGCAGCCAGCAGACTAAATCTGTATTCCAATTACAATAAGTAGCCTACGTATCGGCCAACAATAATCAAACACGGCAGTAAAAGTGGGCATTAAACTGTATAACTGTTTTGAAAAAAAGGGAAAAAAGGCCGACATATGCCGATACAATATGCAGCGGCGCTCGGAAAAGGCTCGCGACAAAAAGATGAGCCACACATTTAGAAACAATTGCTTGATGAACTATCTAAAAGCAATACCTTAGTCAGAAAACATATATGAGGCTGAACGTTTTGCTAAAATGTCACATTTATGGAAATATTGAAAATGTTGGAGCGGCTGACTTGACCACGCGAAACCGAGAGACGGCTGTCTTGACCGCAGTACGCGATCGGTCATTAATCAATAATCGTATTTAACCGTATAACTGCACACAACTTTATTTAAAAGCAATCAAATGTAAAACGTGTGTTTGTATTCTGGTGTCTGGTGCGTGTGGATGTGCGGCTCCTTCGGTGGAGCGGTTCATGTTAATAGCGGAGTCCGGGAGGGTTCACCTTCACGGCGTAGTTACGAGGGATGTGCGACTATCGGTTTAAACAATACTAAAGTGTTTTTTAAAGTTAGAAAGATATTAGATATTGAACCGATATTCACGCTCCGAATTACAGCGATCAGACAAGGGGAACTAAAGCCGCGATCACCGGGCACCGCTTCAAGACTCACAGTATGCAACACAACGTCCTTTTGATCGATAACAATATAAATTGATCGACACATTTCTTAACGATCAATGATCGATCATCGATTAATTATGCCCATCCCTACCCTTCACAAGAAAAGACGACAACAGGGCAACTTGCAATACTTGCAACGTGGATATTTCCTCAAAGGGAGGAAATACTTCCAACATGCAAAAAAATGTGCGCACACAGCATGCGACCTACCAATTTCTGAATGTCGCGTTTTCGATCCGCTCCGGACTAACGTTAAGACCTCACTGTTGTTGGGTTTGTAAGGTCATGACTAAACTAAACAAAGATGACGCTAATCGACCTGTTTGTTGTCCTTTTTTTCCAAATGAGAATCGATAAGAGAATCGATAAAGAACCGAATCGTTAAGCAGAATCGAAAATGGAATCGGAATCGTAAAAATCTAATCGATTCCCATCCCTATTTTTGTGTGAGCACTTTTACCCCAGCTTTCGTGGTAACTATGCAACTAATTATGGGAAAGAAAAGGAAGAAACAGCTTGCAACCAACCGAAGGAACAGGGAATGCACATAACACACACTGGCACAGTTGTATGTGGTGCAGAGCCATGGCTATCTGCAAGTCCCGATGGTATAATCGACTCTGGTGAGCTCCTTGAAATGAAATGCCCTGTCCCAAATAAAAATCACCAGTCACTCAGTGAATTATTATCGCAGAGGTTTAGTGATTTCAAAATGGTGGATGGAAAACTTGAGGTTCAAAAATCTGGGAGCCGAGGCTATTACATGCAAGTCCAACTTGGAATGTTTTGTACAGGTCTAAAAACAGCCAGACTGATGATCTGGACACCGGATGAGAGTGTGGTGTTTATTGTGCCATTTGATGAGCTGTTTGTCACAGAACAGGTGAAGCGTTTGAGAGCTTTCTACTTCTCATGCATGCTGCCTCGGCTTGTTGATGAATTCACTGTGGGGCGGCTTAAGCTTGATGGGAGATACAAAGAAATTGTGAGGAAAGTTTAGAGCAAGGAGTAAGACCAAGGGCCACTGTTATTGCCCACTGTTGAAAAATCATTCAATTCACAGAAATGAAATGTTAATGTATCTTTATTACAATGCACTTAAATGTCATGTACCTGTTTTCATGTTATATAATTTTGAATCTGACAATGTCTGACATGGACAACAATTCAACAATTACAAATAGGAACTGTGTTGTCATTACCTTTACATCTCATTGCTTCCCCCTGCTTGACTTTAAACATGACTTGAAGTCACCTGCTGCTCTCCATCACGAATGAGATCACCCCTCAAATTCACAAGAGCAGAACATATGCGGAGAATTTTGTCGAATTTCGGGACCAGGGAAATAGGCACTACTTGTGATATAATTTTAAACACTTTTAGGCGTCTGATGGCCCTCTCCACGTGTATTCTTACATTTGCTATCCTTCTAGTGGAAGTGACCTGTTCTTCAGTAAGCTGAGCACCTTTTTTTGTGAATGACGGTATGACTAGGTTAATTTTCCTTTCAAACAATATGTCTCTGATTGTGAATCCACGGTCTGCCATGACCTCATCACCTGGTTGTAAGTAGTCCAGAATCCCAGAATCCATGGTAATGAACTTATCACTACAGCGTCCACCATAAGCTACAGAGATGAACATTATTAGGCCACATGGAGCAATACTAACCAGGTACTTAGCTGTATTATGGGAGTAATAATGGCTATAGGACTCTCCTCTTGAGTCTAGGTTTTTGGCTTTTTGTAAAAGGCTCTCACTACAATCCAAAATGCATGTAGTTTTGGGGTATTTAATTTTAAAAGATGGTGGCATAGTCGCCCGAATTGTTTCCCTAGGAAGCCAAGGGATGAGGTCTCTTGTAGCTTCCTCTAATTTGTCAATCCAGTAAGATATAGTCTTACTGGTCAAGCTCTCTGATATGAAGAACCGTCTGCTCAGATCACCAATCATGAGGTTCAATCTCAATTTCATCAATGTCAGAAGTACTTGGTCTCTTAAAGCACTGAAACAAGAGTGTCAAATGTTTGAAGTGGAATGCAAGTGTACAGTAATGAGTCTGAATCATTGAGAAGAACATTACGTGCAACATTGCACTGTGTTGCTTGATGATGGACTTCCTTAGTGTTTGGTGGGCAGCTTCGCATAACCATGATGCAGTAAGGCAGGGTCTTCCCACTGGGTCTCTATAGAATGCTTGGTCGCTGTCTGGATGGTTGTGTCAGAAGAGGCATCCCCATAGCAATCTAAGTTTACAAGGAACAATAAAATCAGTGTTTCAGCTCTAATGTTGTGCTCTACTTGAGTAGCAGAGGCAAGGTAAGTAATGTTATTTATAGACCCTTTTACAGCCGACGTCATCAAATAGTTGCGCGCGCATTTTGGCAACGGAAGCGGTATTATTTTCCATCAGTTCTGATTGACAAAGACGAGGTAGCAACTAGTTAGGAATTTACAAACTGTTTCCAGCATCAACATGTCTGGTTGTTGCGTATACGGTTGTACGAATCGCTATTCCACGAGCGGACTAAAGTTTTATAGGATTCCGACAGGATCACGACCATTTCAGAGCAACCGACGGCGTCTGTGGCTGCAGGCGATTAAACGTGTGGACTGGAATGAGGACAGAATCAAAAATGCTCGTGTCTGTAGCGCCCACTTTATATCAGGTAAGGTTATCTATCTAGCTTAGGCTACTCTTTGATTTTACTGGAAAGCCTTGTTTACATTAGTGATTGTCTGTATGATGTAGAATAATAAACAAATGCAGCTTAAGTTGGATAAAGTGGAGTTAGATTTGGCTAGTAGCTGCTAGCTTGCTATGCAGCTAAAGTTTGATAAACTGGCATTAGATTTGCCTATTAGCTCGCTAGGCTAAACAAACGTGTTTGTTTTATTTTTGCAGGCGAGATGTCATTGGACTGTAGTAGTCCTGATTTTGTGCCATCTGTGTTTACATATACAAAACAAAGCCAGAACCCAGGTGTAAAGATGGACAGGTAGGATTAAAGTTAACCTCAGTCGTTTTTTGTTTTGTTTGTTTTCGTCTCTTGCATAAGCCATACCTGTCAACCCTGTCACTAACCACGAATTCCTGCTACAGCTGCTGTTTCGAGACATGTGGATTAGTCTACCTGTACATTTCTGCTGTTACTGTAGGTACCATAGGAAAAGGAGGAGAGATGAGAGACCTGGTACTGCAGCAAACCAACGTGTTCCTTCTGAAACTCCAGAACAAGAATGCAGCATGGGTCATTGTCCTGGTATGAATATATTTATGAATATATGAATATATCATCTTACAATTAACTGATTGATTGTCAGGATTCCCACCCTCACCGAAAGAGTCAGTATGCACCTAGTGTGTGTGTGTGTGTGTGTGTGTGTGTGTGTGTGTGTGGTGTCCTGCAAGGCCCACTGCTCCAATTCCTATATATGTCTGTGTGTGACATACACACTGGCACCTGGATGGGTCAAATGCAGAGGAAAAATCTCACCCTGGGATCAATAATGTATCTTCTTTTCTGTCTTGTTTTGAAAATTCATTGGTAAAACTGTGTGAGAAACCCTGGATCGTGAACTTGTTTGCATTGGTTGCAGCACATGCTAATTTTTCACTTTTCTATATTAAAGCTTGAAGAGGACATCCCATTTCCAAAGAGAGAATACGATGATCTGAACCTGAGATACTGTCAACTTCAGGAGGACTATGTCAACCTGCGACAGGAGTTCGACACACTCTGTGGTCTTTGAGTGGCTGATTACAAAAATAATGGGCAGCGTAGAGAGAATTCACAACAAACTTACAGTAGAGGACCACCTATTGATTATATTGATGAAATTAAGGTTGGGCCTATGTAATACTGACTTGGCTTATAGATTTCAGGTATCAAAAACCACCATATCAAATATTTTGCGGAGCTGGGTCCCTGCTATTAGCCTGGGTATACCCATGCTGCCTTGCGCGCTCGAAATTTCGAACTGCCAGACAGCCTGGTGGCTATGACCGGTTCCTCTCGTAAGAATTTGGGAGGGGTGGATATCCAATCACAGAACGAGGAGGGATGGAAAGACGATGACGCGTACTATTCGACAGACGGAAGCTTGTAGTTCGTTCGTACGGATCCAACATGGCTGCAGCAGAAGCGAAGCTCTCTTTCGATCTAGCTGTGGACAGGGTTCTAGATAGTTTAGAACGAAAGTTTATTTTAAAAGAAGAACAACTTGCACAAACGACAATAAACGTTCGACGACATCTTGTAAACAATGTCATCTTCTTCCTCGATGCTTGCTCGCCGAATTTCTGTCGCTTTACATACGTCATCTGGTATAATTGATACGATTGGCTAAGAGCTACGAACAGACGCTTATGATAGACATTCGTAGCGCCCAATAAACGGCTCTGGACGATCGGGAACCACGCCTCCTCTACAGGAAAATGAATAGGTGGTCCCCAGACTACGTATCTCATTTGTGATAGTGTGCTAGCCAGGCTACCCTGCTATGGCCTTCATCCTCAAGTCACTCATTAAATGGCCAAGTAAGGGTGCAGTACTGAAAAATATGCCAAAAATAATCAAGTGCAACTTAAAAGATGCAGGTGCATAATAGATTGCACAGAAATGTTCATAGCTAGACCCAGTAGTCTGACTGCCAGGGCCCAGACATGGTCAAACTATAAACACAACAACACCATTAAATATTTGATCGCCATCACTCCAGCTGGTGCAATTTCATTTCTGTCTCCTGGGTGGGGTGGAAAGGTCTTGGACAAGCAGATCACTAATGAGTCAGGTTTCCTCAAACTTTTGGAGCCTAGGGATGAAGTTTTAGCAGACAGAGGATTTCTCATCAGAGACGAGCTTGCGGCCTATGGTGCAACCCTACGTATCCCTCATTTCACAAAAGGAAAGAAGCAGCTTTCTGCACAGGAAGTGGACACAGCTAGACAACTTTCTTGTGTGAGGATCCATGTAGAAAGTTATTGGTTGGTGGAAAAAATTTAAGATTTTGCAAACTGTTATTCCAGTGTCGCAGGTTAACATACTAGATGATGTTATTGTATGTGGTGCCCTCACAAACCTCTGTAAGAGTGTTGTTCCCAAATGAGTTACACAAACATGTATGACATGTAAAGGGATTTTACATTTGTAAAACATGTATTTAGGCTTACTGTTCTTAAAACTCAATGCATTTTAATAAACCTCCCCACATTGGCTGCTACTGGTGTGTGTAATGGTCCCCCCCCCCCCCAGATATTAAAAAATTAATAAAAAATTCAGAGTGCAATATCACTTTTATTTGTAATGTTGTTACTAACAGTTTCATTCCATTCAGGTGCCATTAAAGTGCCATCAAACATTAACAACATGAGAAGTAGGAGTATGTACAATATATTAGAATCAAACTGTTTCTGTATGTTGTAAACAGTAAACAATAATAATTTTAGGTCTAAATTATCTATGGATACATACATTGAATTAAAGAATAAAACTTTAAATATCTTGTTGCACTAAAGTGCATAGACACAGCAGTCAATAACATAAAATGTAAAGAAAAGGCTGCTGATGAATTCATTGTTTCAATACCTCAATATGGATGACTATTGGTGCTTTCACAAAACATTTACCAGTGACTTAACGCTCGCAATTTCTCTCTGGTGTACACGCTTGGTTTCTCTATTAAATAAGTATATATATATCCGGCCACTATATATTTGGCCACTTTCTAACGTCTTCAACCCACTTATCAATATAACACGGATCTGGAAGTCGGACACCATTTGTCAAAGTTAACTTGTTTAGGTAACTTTCACGATCTTTACTTGACAATCACCTTGCGTAGTTTGACAAACTGTTTATCTCCGCCATACTTCCGTTGCCAAAATGCGCGCGCAGACGTTCTACGTCATCATTGTGTACAAACAGAAAAAGGGTCTATAGGAATACAAATACTACTTCCAGTTAACGTTTAGAAACCACTGTTCATTATTAGGATTTAAGTGTATCATCTGCTGTGCTTTCAAAGCAGCAACTCCCTCTGAATATATTTCATACTTTGTGGGAACAGTCACATTTGATTTCTGAAATGACATTTATAGAATGATCAACTTTGACAATGTTATGTGTCGTAACACTAATTGACAGGTGCAAAGGTTTAGGTACCCCAATGAAATAAGCACATCAGTATACAATTACATACATTAAATAACAGCCAGTAGACACTTCTAGCCAAATGTCCCTGATATCTGGCAGTCCCCAGACATCAACATGATTGCCAGGGGAAGCAACTACAGGCTGTTATTTCAGAAGTGGCATACTGATGTGCTTATTCCATGGGGGTGCCTACACTTTTTTTGCCTAGACATTGTTGAAGTTGATTCTATAAATGTAATTTCATATTTCAAATGTCAATGATGTAAACATATCCAAAGGAAGTTACCTTTGCAAAAGCCAAGCAGATGACAGACTGAATTATCAGGGATGCCTACACTTTCCCATAGGCCTATAGCCTACATCTAGACATTTAACTTAGACCTACAGTAAACCTACAAACATAGTTTTACATAGTAGGCCTACAGGTTACAATATAATTGATAGGAAGGCAATGTATTAACTTACAATGCTCTGAGGTCGTGGCTGTTTGTGTCTCGTCCAATGACGTGAATGACGTCTCTGCAGTTGTGTCAGAGTGGAAGTGGTTGTACGCACCGTCATCTAGGCCTATGTAAGCAATGGAAACACAAACCGAGTAAGTTTAGTTGGGCACCAGGATTAAACATTGTTAGTTCATTGCATGCCATCATGCAAAATAAAGATGTTACATGAGCGAATACTTACGCGGCTCTTCCTGATCTTGCTGCACTTCAGTATTGCTGGTTGAAGCTTGTGCCTCCAAGTTATCCTCACACCTGATGGGTGTTCGCCTTTTCTTAGCTGGTGGTCGTTCATAACCAAGGAATAACTCCGGATTCGGGTTGAGCTCCGTTGGTTTGCGGTCGGTGAAATGGTAAGAACAGACATATACTTTCTTCGGTGGATATTTGAGCTTTAGCGCCGCTAACCATTCTCTCACTTTCGTAGCATCCTTTGGCATTGAATGGAGAGCGTAGGGTGCTGGGCAACAGGTCCAACGCATCGTTTTATGTTGGAAACATGTCTCGTTCATAAAATCTTTCAGTTTTCGAGTGTTGTTTGTGCACCCGACAACGGCACAAGTTGAACCACTAGGAGCCATTTCTACCATCTGTCAGCATTAGTTGTTTTCTCTCGTTTGTACCGCGACTATCTCTTGTATGCTAGCTAGCTTCATTGGGGGTAAACCGGAAATGCGGTACTGCTGACAGGAAGTGTCTTGTGTCATGGCGACGCCCACTAAGACTCGCAGGAAAGTTGCGATGCCATGGATGGTTACGACATTATGGCTAATAATCAAAACCTCTATGCAGAAAATTAATGGGATTTTCACTTGAAAATACCATTAATTTTCTGCATCCTCACAAAATAATGTACACAGTCTTGTACCTTTGCCTTTTATTTTTTATTTTTTTGTTTTTGCTCCGAATCAAAGGTTATATGGATACGACTAACATGTGGGATGATTGGCTTGGTTCCAAGCTTAAAACTCTTTATAAAACGATTTTCTGAAAAGTCAATGGAAAAAATGAATGGGAAATTTACTTCCAGAACCAGAGCCATTCAAAAAGGGTCACTGTTGCGCTATATAGTGGTCAGGATCATCTTACAGACCAGGAAGCGCTTGGCTGAGGAGAACCATTTGACACGTCACTAATGGTCAAATCGAATTGGCCGACTTTAGTGACTTTACGGGTGAGATTATGGGGGGGATTACGGAGATATGCTGCAGGGTTTCGGATTTCCACTGTCTGTAATATTTCCCAATGAACTCCTAATGCGTGCAAAGGCATAGAAAAGTTGGATTTGTACCGAGACCTGAAGTAACTCAGGTCAGATCATTATGGCCTCAGACTTGGAGGTGCTGATCCATATACAGACAACTTCACACATAGCTGCAAACCTCTCTAGAGAGTGCTGGAGGTCATCATGCAACAAAAGAAATCAGAAAAAGGAGATGAGACTCAGATTCAGATGAGGCATTCAAGGTTTACCAGTTATTGCCCACAGTAGGATGATGGAGAAGGCTGAATACTCTGGACTGGAAACCAAAAACTGAAAGGGGCAAAGTTACACCCTGTTTCCTGTTTTGTTACCGAAGAAAAACTCATTCACGCAAGTGGTTGAACCTCTCAGAAGGGGATTTTAAGAATTGTATGTCTACAGTGGCCAGTCTACACAGTGTAGTACCTCTCAACCTCTCGCACAAGCACTGGATTCTTCCCCCCACAGTGAGTTGAAGTTTCACGTACGTAGATCCAGTTTCCCATGCCTTGGCCCAACGGGCATTGCCCCTGCCCCCTCCGACCCCTGTCACGGGTGGTGGGCCACAAGCAAGTCCAATGTTGGGCCATGCCAAATTACAGGTTCACTACCCCTACCCAGTGGTAGGTCCTGATGATGAACATGGGTTCAGGCAGTGTGAACTGATTGTCATCATCATTAGAACTCACAAATCCTTCCGCCCTTGGTTGAAGAGAACAAAAGTAATCATAGGCGGCATTTGATTTCTATATGATTGTCAATTAAGCCTAATGTCTACTGTTGCGGCTTCCAACATAAACCTTTTAGCCGCTCTGAGTATAAGGTTGGGTCTTCAAGTTTGCAGATTTGTGACGCGCTATAGGAGATTATGGTAACAGATACGCTGAGATCCGAATATGCTTTTGGTGCATTTATTGTTAACAAACGGCACAGAGCTATCACAGCGCAGCAAAGATCGTTGAATGGAAAACTGATACCAGCGGATTAAACAGGTAAAAAGGTGATGAATGAATGAGTGAGTAGTGGTCAACAAAAATTACGGCTACTCCCAACCCTGACTCTCTCTAATCTGTGTCACCGGTGAGTGCTCACCTTTACACACCCACACTTCTGCACGCACACACGCCTACTCCCATGTGAACCACCCCCTCTGCAACACACACACACTCAAGCACACCATGCTGCTCATCCTCAACCTATACGTCTCCTACACACCAGTCCCTAATTATTAGGTCTCACATAATAATTCACATTTCAAAACACAATAGGGGACATAATAAATCATCATATCAATTTCAAAATAATGCAAAAATGTCTAATAAGTTGCTCAAGTCCATGAATAATCCATTACACTGAATATTCCTTCTTCTGGTCATCTATGACCGATTAGTGCAAAATCCAGCTCATGTCCGAAAAACACAAAGTCCATATAGAGGTCAGCAACGCCCTCATGCTGCCTCCTCCTTCTCCAGCAACAAACACACCTTGGATATGGATCTGTCCAAGCAACTGGTTCTTGTCTTAATCCGAATTTGATGCACAAACCCCTTGCGATCCGGAAAGGTTTGCAAGACACGTCCCATAATCCAAGAATTACGAGGTGCAGTACTGTCCATAAGCAAAACTAGATCTCCTGCGACAAGGTTTCTCTGGACCCCAGTCCATCTCTGTCGTTCCTGTAACAGAGGCAGGTACTCCTTTGTCCAGCGCTTCCAGAACAGATCAGATATGTACTGGACTTGTCTCCATCTTCTCTGTGCGTACAGGTCTGCTGCTTGGAACTCTCCAGGTGGTAATGAAGGCTGGTTTTTAAGCAGTAACAGATGGCGTCAGTGCTTCCAGGTCGTTAGGATCTGTGGAGGCCTTGGTGATGGGCCTGCTGTTGATAATGGCTTCCACTTTGCAAAGAACTGTGTGGAGTCCCTCCTCATCCAAGCATTGTATCTTGAGAGTGGAGTTCAGGACTTTCCTCACCGATCTAATAAGCCTTTCCCACACTCCTCCATGATGTGATCCAGCAGGGGGGTTGAACGTCCACTTAATGCCCTTTTGGAGTAACACCTCATGCACCTGTGCCTGGTTCCACTGCGCAATCGCTGTTTTTAGCTCACGTTCTGCTCCCACAAAATTTGTCCCATTGTCAGAACGCAGCTCACGGACCTGTCCTCTTCTGGATGTAAAACGCCTTAGTGCATTTATGAAGGAGTCAGTATCCAGAGAAGGTGCCACCTCGATGTGAATAGCTCTCAATACAAGACAGGTAAATATGACACCATACCTCTTCACTGTACTCCTCCTGCTCCTCACTTCGATGGGTCCAAAATAATCAACTCCCACACAAGTGAATGGGGGTTCATCAGGCTTGAGTCGGTCTGTGGGCAAGTCTGCCATCTGCTGGCAAACTGGAGTGGCATTAAGTCTTCTGCAGATGCTGCACTTGGACAGAACTCTCCTAATGGCAGTGCTTACGCCTGTCATCCAGTATTTCTCCCTGAGCTTGGACAACATGTGGTTGCGGCCGCTGTGCCCTACCTCTTGATGTACATTTCTCAGCAGCAGGGTAGAAATATGAAGGTCTTTTAACAGAATGATCGGATGCTTAGACTCCAAAGGCAGTGCTGCTTTACGAAGCCGCCCTCCCACATGCAAGACTCCATCCTCCAGCCTTGGACACAACTTGTACAGGTGACTACTTTTCTTGACATTTTGTCCCTTTTCCAGACACGAGAGTTCCTCAAAAAACTTTATCTTCTGGCAAAACTGAATTATGGCCAGCTCAGCCTTGTCAATGTCCTCCACTGTAGGAGCTCCCAGGACAGCTGCGCCTTTAAATGTGCATCTTTCCTGCTCCATCATTCTCTGTTGCTGCATGCTCTCTTCACTCTGATTGGCTGTTAGCCTTTTTCTCTGCCTGATACAGGACCACAACCATTCCTTGTATTTCAGCCACCATGCCACAGCTTTCTTTAATCTGATCCATGAGGAATAATGATGGATCAGGGGCCGTATTCACAAAGGATCTTAGCGCTAAAAGTAGCTCCTAACTGGCGAATTTAGGAGAAACTCCTAAAAATAATGGGCGTGTCAGTCTTAAATTTAGGACTCCTAATTTTTTTCACTAAGAGCAATTCACAAAGGATCTTAGGCCTAAAAGTAGCACCTAAGTCTAGGAGAGCTTAAAAGTCCTCGAGAGGACTCCTAACTCACTAAGACCTATTCACAAAGAATCGGAAAATGGCTGCGAGACAAAATGTTTTGGAGACAATGGAAGACTGTGAATTGATCAAGAGATATAGGCTAAATCGTGAGGGTATAAAACTTGTTGTGGAATTAGTGCGGGATGCAATAACATCCCCGACTAACAGGAATAACTTGATTAGGAAATAAAATGTTTGGCAACACTACGATATTTAGCAACAGGGAAAATGCAAGTTTGCAATGCCGACGATTTAGGAATATCGCAACCATCAGTCAGCCATAAACCGAACCATCAACGCGCTCTGTAGACCACATATCAATTCAATTAAATTCAAACTTTATTAAGGACACATCTCATGAAAGGTCCATAACACCAACACAACACAATAATAATAAAATAATAAAAATAGAATAAAAAATACACACACACACACACATATATATATATATATATATATATATATATATATAAATGTAGCCTACATAAAGGTAAATATACACACACACACACACGATTCCACAATGATCATATATTTACATACAGGCTAGAAGAGCTGACAGAGCTCAGTTCAAAGTTGGTTAAGGCTGAAATAATACCATTAATATCATCCAACAGTTTATCCGGTTTCCTTTGGACAATCAACAACTACACATGATCAAAGCCAACTTCATGGCAATTGCAGGTATGGCCGGTGTGGTCGGTGCTGTTGACGGGACGCACATACAAATAATTGCGCCATCAAAAGATGAGGACGTGTTCGTCAATAGAAAGAAAGTAGCCTACATTCCATCAACACGCAGATTGCTTTTGATGCAACTTTTAACATTCTTGTTGCGAAGTGGCCTGCAGGGTCTACCCATGATCCGCGTATTTTAATGGGGAGCGGTCTGAGGCGTGAGGCACCGTGTACCAGTTGGGTGTCTTGCTGGGTGACAGTGGCTGTCCCTGCAAGACGTCTTGACACCCTATCTCAGTCCACAACCGGGAGCACAGTTAAAGTATAACATGCAAGTGATTACGCAGATTACGATTAGTCCTACGTAAAAAACATCGTATTAGCTCTTTGTCGCCTTTTATTTGTTGAATCCATATTTATTATTGTTTGCTGTGTTCCTCCATATATGTTAGGGCACACAAAAATACACGAAATCTTGTGGAGAGAGGATGTGATCACAGTGATCACTGTATGCGCCATTCTCCACAACCGGTATGGGCTTTTATTAAAAGTGTTGAATAGTGGAGATATGCTCATTGAATAATAGTTTGCAGGGTGCTTTTAATTGCCTCCTTGAATTAATGCAATTTACGTATTTATATTGTTTTTATTGTTTATCTCTCTCTCTTTAACGTGCATAGGCTACAACGTCATTATCGTGGTCTGCACAAACTTGTCATCATGCGTGTATTCTGCTAACTGCACTGTCCATAACTATTTGATAGGGATGTCTAGCCGAGGCTACTTCCTTGTTCTTCGGTGATTTAGTGGGCTCGTTTTCACAGAGACCGCCTGCTCTGAACAACCAATCACCGGACTGACCGCTTCCAAACTCGTGCACGAGAATCGACGTAATCCATAGCAACGGCGCGTCACTCTTAGTTCACTCTTAGTGATTTATCCTTAGTATGAGTAGGTCTCAGCGGCTTTGTGAATAACTTTTAAGAAAAAACTCCTACGTAAAATGTTTTAGCGCGAGTTAGGAGCACTCCTAGCGGTAAGATAAAATGCTTTGTGAATACGGCCCCAGGTGAGTAGTGGGATCCTCTCCAGCTTGTACAGCATTGACAACGGCACTTTTCTTCACCTCTGGATCGTCCTGGGGGAGATGGCTTGCAGGCTCAGGGTTCACAGGCCATTCTGTTTCAGTTTGGCAAAGAAATGGCGGTCCTGTTAACCAGAGTCTGTCCTTTAAAAATGCCTCCACTTTGACCCCTCTGGATGCTGCGTCTGCTGGATTTGAAGCTGTATCCACGTACCTCCACTGAGCAGGGTGAGATGATTTCAGTATCTCTGAAACACGATTGGCAACACACACCTTAAATCTGGAGCTTTCATTGTTAATGTATTTCAGCACAGAAGCACTATCAGTCCAAAACACAGATTCCTGAAGACTGGCCATTGTTGCAGCGATCAGTTCCATTCTTGGAATTGTAACTGTCTTCAGTGGGGCAACACGAGCCTTTCCCATAATGAAAGCACTGTGCTTTTGGAGGTGCTCATTCTGTAACAGCAGGTAAGTGACTGTACCATAACCTTCCTCAGAAGCATCGCAGAAATGGTGTAGTTGCGCAGTAATAACATCTCCAAACTCCAGAGGTTTTAGACATCTGGGCAGCTCAAAGTTGTCCAGTAGGTGGAGCCCTTGCACCCACTTAAGCCACTCTTTGGAGGCAGTCTCTGGTATGGGATCATCCCAACCAACTCCTCTTCTGCACAAATCCCTCAAGATCCTTTTTGCTGTCAGAACAAGGGGACTTAACATGCCCAGAGGGTCATAAATAGAGCTTACAGTAGAAAGGATGCCTCTGCGGTTGAGTGGTCTGTCCTTCCATACAATTTTGAATTTAAAGGTGTCTGACTTGATACACCACTCTACACCCAGCACTCTTTCAATGGGCACAAACTCCCGGTCCAGGTCCAACTGCTCCATGCCTTTAGCTCTGCGGGGCTCTGGGATGGTCCTGAGAACTTCAGATTTGTTACTGTGCCACTTGGTCAAACAGAATCTCCCTCTAGCGCACAGAGACATGAGCTCATGACAGAGGGTCAGTGCTTCCTCCTCTGTTGCAACTGCCACCAAACAATCATCCACATAAAAGCAGTGCTGCAACTTGTCCACTGTCTCCTCCTTATGCTCATGTCCAAAATCCTCAGCACATTTCCTGAGGGCGAAGTTGGCACAGCTAGGAGAGGATGTAGCTCCGAAAAGATGTACCTTCATCCTGTATTCACATGGTGCTTGGTTCAAGTCTCCTTGTGGCCACCAGAGGAATCGCAGCAGATCAGCATCACCTGGGGGCACTTGCACTTGGTGAAACATAGCTTCTATATCAGCCATGATGACCACAGGTTCCCTCCTGAACCTGGTCACAACTCCGATTAATGAACTGGTTAGATCGGGCCCTTGCAACAGCTGTTCATTCAGATTGTCCTTTGTAACTGGCACCACAATCAAACACAACTCTGAGTTTTCCCTTTGTCGGGTGGTGGACACCATGGTGCGGTATGTACCAGACCCTGCCATCACTTCTTTCCAGCTCTGCATCAGGCACCTTTTCAGCATAGCCTTTACCAAGTAGATCGTTAATAAAGGTGTTATACTCCCTGTAAAACACTGGATCCCTCTGGAGCCTCCTCTTCAGATGGTTTTGACGCTGTTCCACTACTTTCCTGTTATTTGGCATGCTGATGTTTGAATTTTTCAAAGGCAGGGCGACCTGGTAGTGACCATTGACATGTTTGGCTGACTTTGTGACCATGTCCATGAACCTCAGGTCTTCCCTGGACAGACCCACTTGTTCCTCCACAGCAGATTCTGGAAAGTCCACATCTTAAATTGCTGTTGCCACAGTTCATCCAAATTTACAATTGACACACGGTTTACAGTTACTGGCTGCTCACAGTAATTGGCCTCTCCACCGTTTCCTGTCAGTGGTCCATTTACCGTCCAGCCCAGCACCGTCCTTATAGCGTAGGGTCCATTATGCTCACTGCGGATGACTTCCAGCGGTTCCATGGCTCGTGGAACATTTGTTCCAATCAGCAACTCAATTCCAGCCTCTATCTGTGGTAAGGAGATGTGTTTTAAATATGGCCACCTTGTCAGATCCTTATTTGTGGGTATGTTTGCTTTGTGGACTGGCATTGACAACTGAGTGTATGCTTTTGGCAACTCAATGAAGCTGTCATTTTCAAGTGCTGCCACCTCCAGCTCTGGCACAATGTAGCTACTGACCACCTTCTCCTGCCCCATGGTCCTGAGAAGAATGTTGGCTCTCTTCCCAGACAAATTGAGCTTCTGCTTCAGACTCTCAGTACAGAACACTGCAGTACTTCCCTGGTCCAAAAAAGCGTATGTGAGTGTGATTTTATTGCCCTTCTTCGCCTTCACTTGGATCGGCACGATCGGAAGCTTGCAATCCATCTAGTGTTAATTTCGTTAACGAAAACTAAACAAAATATGTTCGTCAACGCACATTTTTCACCGGACGAAAACTAGACTAGACGAGACTGAAACCCCCCCCAATAAACAATAACTGGGACTAAATCAGTATGCATTTTCGTGGACTAATAAAGACGAAACGAAAATGTACTTCACAAAATAAAGACTGGACTAAAATCTATGGACATTTTAGTTCATGAACAAAGACGAGACGAAAATGGGGGGGGGGGGGGGAGAGGCGAGCGGGCAGAGAGAAGACGCAGCATTCTGTCAGGCGGCACGACAAGCGGGCGCACTCCCGTGGAACTGACGCTTCCGTGCTCGTCGAACGCATGCGCGCGCTCGTGGGAGCCGTTGGAAGAGTTGAGAACTGTTTACATCTTTTTGACGCGGCGGTTGAAAAATCTGAATCGCGCTCCTCCGCCCGTCACTTCACACGGGGAGCGCAACGTGAAGCCGCGCGGCCAGCCGACAGCGCGAGGGGAAAGTCTTTAAAGAGCCGGACGCCTATTTGTCCTCCTTTTTGAGAGCGCAATAGTAACACACCGCGCCCCCCCCCCCCCCCCCCCCCCCGGGGGGCGCGGGGAGTGTTACAATCGCGCGCACCCCCCCCCCCCCCCCCCCCGTCGGCTGTAGGTCCGCGGTGTGTTATAATTGCGCGCGCCCCCCCCCCCCCGGTTTGCATGCCTGAGACTTACTTTTAGTAAATCATTTTTGATTAGATGGAAATGTTCTATATTATCTGCTGACAAAAAAGTAAAAGGGTAAAATAATAAAACTAAAACTAGACTAAAATGTTGACAGTTTTTGTTGACTAAAACTAGACGAATAAAATTATGTTTTCTTGGACTAAGATAAAGACTAAAATGCTCGACTTAGTCGACTAAAACATGAATAAATAAAAACAGGATGAGGTTGACTAAATGTGATAAAAACTAACAAGGGCGATTGAAACTGGACTAAAACTGAGACTAAATTTAAAAATGGCTGATAAAATTAACACTAAATCCATCTCACCAGCCCCTGTAAGCCCACTGGAAACCAAGGTGTCGTCCACTGTAACCTGGATGCTTCTCTCAGCCGGTTCTGCAGTTGCCGCACTATCCTAATGGAGCACAGTTGGATGTCTTTGGCCACACTTCGAGCAGGAAATCTTCCTTTGGCAATTTTTGCTGATGTGTCCTATACACAGGCAGCGAAAACAAGCACCATTTTCCTTCAGGAAGTCAATTTTCTCTTTGTGTGCCATTTTTTCCAACCGCGCACACACATCCAATGTCTGTCCTCCAGTGCAGCAGGGACAGATCTTCTTGGCTGGTGGTTTTATGTTTGTAGCTTTATTCACAGGTTGAGCTGTTCTCTCCACATGATTCACTGTGGTAGCGAAGCTGGTTCCTCTGATGCTGGAGCGAGGGGGAGGTTTGTGTTTCATTTGTTTAGTTGTTATAACAGTGTCCTGAATGTTTCCAAACACAGGGTCTGTCAAGATTTTCACCTGTTTTTCAACAAAGTTGGCAATGTCCACGAACCTTGCTCTCCTGTTGTACCTTTCCTGCAGGTCACATGCGTCGCACCTCCAGCGGTCTCGGAGTTTGTACGGCAGTTTTTTGATGATTTCCACCATGTTTGTGGGTGTGTCCAGATCATTTAAATACTGCACATCCTCCAAAGCATTGCAGCATCCATGCAGAAAAAGGCTGTACTCCTGAAGGGCTTTCACATCTTGTTTTAATAGTGGGCCATGACAAAGCTCTCTCCATGTATGCTGCTGCCACCTTTTGCTCATTGCCATAGTGCTCTTTCAATAGAGCCTTCGCCTTCACATATCCTCTGCCGACTCAATGTGCTGACAGCTCCTTACTAGTCCTTTTGCATGCCCTTTGGTGAACTGTTCAAGGAAGTAGAGTCTGTCACAGTTGTTATTGGTGTTTCGCTCAACTCCATTTTCAAATGCTTTAATAAACGAATGGTATTTGAGTGGGTTACCATCAAAAATGGGAATTTCTCTTTTTGGGAGTGCTGAGAGGCATTGTTGTTGCATCAAGTGTGTTGAAATTTCATTTTGATTTCTCATTATGTCCAGCACACTGTCATTTTGTGATGCATCAGTTTGTGTAACATTGATCCCAGGATCTTCAGGAGCAATTAGATAACGTTGGAGCATGTAAGAAGAACCTGGGAGATGCTTTATGTCGGGTAAGTGAGTGACTTTAGGCTTCACAGCTGTCTGTGTGGTTTCAATTGCGTTGGGTTTTAGTTTAACTGGCAGTGATGGGACAAATTCTGTAGCATTGATGTTAAGTTGTTGTTTTGAGCATGTCCTTTCATAGTATGAGTTCATCCCATCTGAAACCTTTGCCTTTGATTTACTGCCAACACTGCTTTGTGACTTTATAACACATTTTGCCATTTCCTCAGCGATTTCATTCTCCAGTAAAAACTGTTCTCTTCTTTTGCGTAGCTTATGTTTTTCCTTTAATGCCTTTTGTTTTGCTGCCAAAATGGAAAGATTTTCCGTTCGATTTTATTTTCCAAAGCTTTGGCCGTCAGTTTGATTTCCCTTTTTTCACGTTCCATGTTTGAACTTTCAGCAACAGCGTTTATTTGACTCATTTCCATTAGATTGTATTTTGTTTTATGAAGCAACACAATCACATTTCATTCAAGAGCGTATTCAAATCCATCCATAGACATTGCATTTAAATTCGTTGACAGAGCTGATTCGATCCAAGCATTTCAACAAGCAATAGGCCTTTAGACAACATTAGCCGCCACGTATTTATGCCACAAAGTCCCGACATCACGATCCAATAAAGCACGGATAATATGCGCCACCATCAATGCACCAATGCAACCAGCGTAACATCCATTTAATACATTGTCCTCATTTGACACAATGCATTCCAATCTGGTGGGTTCCTTAATCCACAAACATTAACAGGTTCGGGATTACCTGTTCCCAGATGAGTGGATGACGTGGTGTGGCACTTAGCTGTGGCTCCTTTGTTCTCGGGCTAGTCGGTGCGTGACGACTTGGGTTCCTTTGGTGCGGTTTGATGACTTTCATTAAACGCCTTTTTTGTTGACAAAATGTTGCGGTTTCCAACATAAACCTTTTAGCCGCTCGGAGTATAAGGTTGGGTCTTCAGGTTCGCAGATTTGTGATGCGCTATAAGAGGTTATAGTAACAGATACGCTGAGATCCGAATATGCTTTTGGTGCATTTATTGTTAACAAACAGCACAGAGCTATCACAGCGCAGCAAAGATGGTTGAATGGAAAACTGATACCAGCGGATAAAACAGGTAAAAAAGGTGATGAATGAATGAGTGAGTAGCGGTCAACAAAAATTACGGCTACTCCCAACCCTGACTCTCTCTAATCTGTGTCACCGGTGAGTGCTCACCTTTACACACCCACACTTCCGCATGCACACACGCCTACTCCCATGTGAACCACTATGGGCTTAAATTTGTCTCATTAATACCTGTAAACGCACAGAGGGTGATCTACAAATATTTTTGATTTGCACACGTGTTTTGCTATCCACAAATACAAATTTCTAATTTGTAACTTGTATTTTGGTTTTTACAAATACGGGTGTACTTGTAAATATATTGTGTTTTTGTAAATACACAATTTTCCATTTGTACACAAAAAAGCCATTTGCAAAACTGAAAATTCTGCTTGTGAAGTGTGATTCAGCATTTGTGGATCATTACTCACGCACACGCATCTCTCACTCAATCCTCACTTACGCATTTTTGAGACATTCTTGTCGAAGATCCACACAAATCCACAAGCAAATAGCTTGCGATTCATAAATGGCCCGCCCTCCTCAACCAGTAGGTGGCAGTGTTGTTCTATGCTTTGAAAAAACGTTGGGTTAAAAACAACCCAACCGTAACCCAACTGCTGGTTTAATATAGGACCAGCCCAGAATTTAGTAAGGATAACTCAACCAAATGGGTAGCCAGTTTTAACTCATATGTTGGGTTACCGGTTTACTCAGAATGCTGGGTTATTTTAACTAAGCTGTTAGCTATATTAACACTACAGTTGAGTTGCTGTGCTATCCCAGTATTTGGGTTATATTGGTATTGGTATTATATTTGTTATTATTTATTTATTATGTATTAATGTTTTATTCATTCTATTCTAAACAAGTGAGATGCAATAAAACATCAGTACGTTACATATTTCTTACAAATATTTTTATTATTAATTAAAAAGGTTTACAACATATCATACAAATATCTTATATTATATATGTTCATTAATAATCATACATATTTGTTAAAAAAATTACAGAATCTTATACCTAGGATTTACATACATATTATCGTTAAAATAGATCAAAAAATCAATGGTTTTATGACTTTTATGTATTTTAAGTTGATTAACAGAAAGTCTCTTGTCCTTTGCAACCGAAATGCATGTAAATGTTGAGTTAAAGTTGTGGTACGTTCGTTGGCAAAAGTTCTGACTGCAAACAATTGTATACTCTTGTCCATCAGAGAGCGCATGTACATTTCTAAGATAGCAGATGAGTTTTCTGACATCTTTCACATCAGTTTTACACTTGGGACAAACGTACATATTTGTATTTGTTAGGCTACTTCTTAGCTTGGATCTTTGAAATAAGGTCCACAACCTTAGCTCTCTTCCCACTGGAGAGGGGCACGTCGTAAACATGCTCGAGAAGTGAAACACAGATGTCAGTTTGGCAGGATATACTGCGTTGCACACCCAAATCATTTTGAATAGCTTGTCGATGGCAAAGGACAAACCATTATCCTCTCTAGTGGGATGGCAACTTTGTCTTTCTCAGCGACGATGACGTATTGGACAGTGGCGTTGGGCTGACCGATGCACACAAGGTGGGGCTGATGATATCCCACCAGTCGCTCAGGAGGATTCAGAAGGCTGGAAATACTGGTTCCAATCTGGGGGTGAGAGGGTGGGGGTGGGTTGAGAAGAAAGGAATTAGACAAATGACTAGTTGCCCACCCATTCGTATTCACATGATAAACAGTCGTGGCCGAAAGTATTGGCACCTCTCCGAATTCAACACAAAATATAGTCTCGTCAGACACGGTAATACTAGCCTGGCCATTACCAGCCCTTGACTTCGATTCTCTCCCATCATTCAACGTTAGCAAGCTAACGTTGCTAAGTTATCAATATCTATATTAGCCTATTTGTGACAAAGACAAGTTCATGAAGACTAGCACTACAAGTAACGTTTGCTGCACAGTAGCCATTATATAATGTAATGTAATGTTATCTAGCCAGTTAAAAACAAAGCAACCACAGGATGCCTAATATTCTGACTTTACCTGAGTAGTGCTAGCTATCCGTTGACAAAAGGGACTATAGCAAAAGTTCGCTAGCATGACTTTGTTCATAAGCTGTTTGATATGGAATTGTTTTGTCAAATCGGTGTCAGCTATAAATGGCTGAATTGCTCTGAACTCGGTAAATTTGGTTTACAGAATGTGTGGCTCGTATTTTGAAACCTTTATGCTTTTGCCTTCAAATGTTTGGTGACAATGTATCAATTCTGGTTGGTTGGTTCAAGGGTGTGTTGTCTGTTTCATCCTATCGTCTACCTGGTTCAAGACACTAGTTGCTAGCCATTTTAGTGCTCATGCGGTAAGTGAGATAACTGTCGGCACAATGAAACAGAAGGTGGTGGGCTATTATGGCACATTTCCACTAGCACGGTATGGCACGGCACAGCACTTTTCGGGTCTGTTTCCATTACAACTTGTGACGGTTTCTTAGTGTAACTTTCTTTTCGGTTCAATTAATGCTGGGGTGCCAGTCAGGCGTCAAAGTCCTGACAATAAAGTCTGTGTCACTAACCCACACAAAGGATACACACTTTCAATAAATCACTTTCAAATATGTACCCTTCATTAAAAACACCTTTAAACACTGAACCCAGCACAAGCACAAGGACAAACAAGACACAACCAAGGTTTCTTTTGTTTTCTTTTGTACCAAAATATATTTCAATGTTCACAAACAATAAGCAGTTCTGTTAACGAGTCTCTTTCTCAGTTTCTTTTCAACAAAAAGATCCGATCTTCAGAAAAACAGAAAATGTCAGAAAAACCCCAAAGCAGTCATCAAAAAGAGGGGAAAAAACCAAAGCAAAAATAATCCAACAAAAATCAATCGGCAATTACTCACACGCACCAGAGGGGGGAGTCGGTAAAGCGCACCAGTCAGAGTCAGTCTGAGTCAGTCAGTCAACAGTCCATTCAGGCCAGCTCCAGCGGGACCACACGGGAGATCGCTGATCGGTACAGGCTCGGAGGCGAACGCACGGGATTAACTACCGCTCGACTTTCGCTTTTCCTGCTAGACCGCTTTAGCGGCTCGGATCGCGATCACTTTTCTCCGGTCTCTCACTGCTTCGCTACTGCTGCTGCTGCTGCTGCCGGGGCCTCCCATGACAGTTATGACGTCAGTCTTAACCAGGTGATCACGTGAGCGGGGCATGACCTGGCGGTCACGTGAGTGGGCACATCAGCACGTCATGGTACAACTTCGGCCCGTCACACCCCCTCCCCCATGAGAGAAGCCTGAACAGGCGCTGCTAACACGGCCTAATCTCCGCCGTCAGCCTTCGGGAACCCAGGGAACTCCTCATCGTCGGACTCCTCGGCAAAGAGCTCCATGACGCGACGGTGCTGCTGTTTGTCAAGCTCGTTCGCGGTAGGATAGCACGGCTTGAGTTGCGCCACATTAGCTACCCGGAGATCTTCACCTGAGTCCTCCAGGACGATCTCGTAATTGAGCGGCCCTGTCCTCCGGGTCACGCGGTAGGGTCCCTTCCAGCGCGGAGCAAGCTTGGCCATGAACGACTTGTCAGCCTTGGAGTAGGGGTGAGTTTTCAACCAGACTCTGTCTTTCTCTTCAAAAACTTGCTCTCTTCTGTATCGGTCATAATTGAGTTTCTGGCGGGTTTTAGCTTTCTGTATGCTCTGTGTGACATGTTTCTGGAGGTCATGTATGTGTGCCATTTGTTGATAGGCTGGCTCATCAGGAGTGCAGGTCTGAGGCTTCAGCTCTGTGTCCAGCGGTCCGTTGAGCGTCCGGCCAACATTGAGCTCGGCTGGGGTCACTCCGATGGACTCATGGACTGCAGTGTTGAGGGCAAAACGAAACTCTGGTAAGTACTTGTCCCAGGTTTTATGTTTGTCCTCCACATATGAGGCAATCATGGCCTTCAGGTTCCTGTTCACTCGCTCTGTGAGGTTGGTCTGGGGGTGATATGGAGTGGTTTTTTTATGTTTGAGGTTCCATCTTCTACAGGTTTCGCTGAAGACAGAAGAGATGAATTGTGATCCCTGATCCGACAGGACATAATCGGGTACACCCCACCGGGTGAGGATTTCTTTGTGCAGGACCTGGGAAACTGTCTCGGCAGTAGCTCGGCGGAGAGGGAATAGCTCGACCCAGCGTGAGTAATAATCAACAAACACGAGTAGATAGAGATTGCCGGACGAGCTGCGGGGAAAAGGCCCCATAAGGTCGACCCCCAGCATCTCCCATGATTGTGTGACCGTTGTTTGTTGCAGTTTTCCAGGGCGTCTCCGGTTCTCCGGTTTCTGAATTTGGCAGGTCTGACAACACTGGATGTAAGTTTTGACGTCCAAGCTCATTTTCGGCCAGTACGCCAAAGCCTGTAACCTCTTGTAAGTCTTGTATCTTCCCAGGTGTCCTGCTAGTGGGTGGTCGTGGAAGAGCCGGAGCAACTGTTCACGGAGAGGTAGTGGTATGTAGATCTGACACAGGGTCTTATGTGGCAGCTGCACAATACGATATACCTTGTCCTCTAGAATGGTGAATTTGGTATCGGGGGGGGTTGGCTGATCAGTAGCTTCCAGGATGGACTCGTAAAGTTTCTGTACTTCGGTGTCGTTTTTCTGAGCTTCCCAGATGTCTTCGTCTGAGATCTGGAGATCCTCAGACGTCTCCCTCTTCGCGTGCTGAACCGCAGCGCAGGTGGGGAGCAGGCTGTCGGTCTCATTCACTGGAGCTCTGGATAAAGCGTCAGGTACAATGTTATATTTCCCCTTGCGATACTCCACTGTGAAAGAAAACTCCTGTAGCCGTAGTGCCCAGCGTATGAGCCTGGTACTGGGTTTCTGTGTTTTGAAAACCCAGACCAGGGATGAATGATCAGTGACCACTGTGAACTGTCTGCCCTCCAGGTAGTAACGCCATTTTTCCAAGGCCCAGACGACAGCCAGACACTCTTGTTCTGTGGTGGAATAATTCCTCTCAGCCGAGTTCAGGGTGCGGCTGGCGAACGCAATCACTTGCTCACTGCCAACCCCTGAACTCGGCTGAGCCAGTACCGCACCCAACCCAACATCGCTGGCGTCTGTGTAGACGATGAAGGGAAGAGTGAAGTCTGGGTGGCCAAGGATGGGAGGAGAGGCAAGATGTTGCTTCAGTGTATTGAAAGCAGCTTGACAGGTGGGAGTCCATGTGTATTTAACACCTTTCCTCTTCAGAGCATTCAGGGGCTCGGCGGTGGAGGAAAAATGGGGCACGAACCGGTGGTACCAGCCGGCCAGGCCCAAGAACCGCTGAAGCTCTTTCAGATTTCTGGGAGTGGGGAAGGACTGCACTGCCCGGGTCTTCTCCTCATCCACCTGAACCCCTGAGACGGAGACAACATGTCCGAGGAATTTGAGAGTGGTCCTGCAAAACCGACATTTCTTCATGTTGATGGTGAGTCCAGCTTCTCTCAGTCTGTCCAGTACCGCTTGAATGTCATGAAAATGTTGGTTCAATGATGATGAATGGATAATGATATCGTCCAGGTATACCATACAGATTTTCCCAAGGTGTTTTGCCAAGACCACCTCCATAAGCCTTTGAAAGGTTGCAGGGGCGTTCTTCAGCCCAAAGGGCATCACCTCAAATTGGTATAACCCCAAGGGGCAGATGAAGGCAGTCTTGTCTTTGCTGCGTTCCTCCATCGGCACCTGCCAGTACCCACTGTTAAGGTCAAGGGTCGTGAAAATGGATGAACCAGCCAGGGACTCCAGGATTTCCTGAATGTTGGGTATGGGGTAGGCGTCTGTTTTTGTGGCAGTATTCAGTTTCCTATAATCCACACAAAAGCGGGATTTGGTGGTATTTTTTTTAGGCACGAGGACCACGGGTGCAGCATAGGGGGATGTTGAAGGCACGATGACTCCCTCCTCCAGCATCTCCTCTACATGAGCCTTCAGTTCTTGGAGCTTGGCAGGTGAACAACGATATGGCTTCTGTTTTACTGGCATGTCGTGTGACAGTGTGATTTTGTGAGCAAGCACATTCGTTTTTCCCACTCGTTTTGTACAAACCTCTGCATTTGTTTCGATCTGGTTGGTCAATTTTTGTCTTCCTTCTTCATCCAGATGAGTGGACTGAATGATAGCCTCCAGACCAGCAACCAGAGGACGTGCAGTGGAGGGGAGTGGCAGTACAGGTGGAACAGCTGAGTAATAAGCAACTTGTGATGAAACTGTGTTGCGTTCCGGTCTTTGTTCTTTCAGGAACTGATATCTCCTCTTCATCGAAGACTTGAACCAATATGCTTTTTCAGACACATCAAACTGCAGGCCGGAGATGGAAACAAAGTCGAGCCCAAGAACTACAGGAAGCGCCAGACCAGATGTGGGGAGGACCACCACAGGTACGGTCGTTGTCTGTTGCTGAATATTGAACTGTAATTTGCTCCAACCAATAGGATATCTCCCTGTGCCATCAGCCAAATAGAGGGGACCCTGTAGCCATGGTTGTAACACTGCATCATGTCCTTTCAATCCCTTCCAGAGCGTGTCATTTATGAGGGTGTATGAGGATCCGGTGTCCAAGATGGCCGTTCCTCTCCAGAAGCCCACTGCAACTGGGATCACTAGCTGTCGGGGAAGGGGTGAGGCAGGTGAGGCGAAAGGGGGGTTCTGACCAGGGTGAGTGAGTGTGTTAAGTGTAGGGGGAGGGTGATTACTTCTTGAATTTTGATTTGACGGTACGGGTGTTTGCTTTGGAAACTTGTTTTTACCAAACTGATACTGTGGGCAGGCTGATGGGGCATGGTCATTTTTACAGCGCCAACAGTAAACTGTAGTAATTTGAGGGGCAGGTGGATGGGGCTGAGCAGCGCCTTCTGACCTCGCTGGTTTCTGCATTGATTTCTTCCGCTGTTCATAATGACGCTGATTTTCTCTGTCCTTCTCCAGCTGTTGACCAAGTCGAACAAGAGCTTCCACAGTGGTTACGCGGCTGCCCCTCAGCTGGCTGGCCATTGTGGGGTTGATATTTTTTAGGGTCAACTTTACCACTTCCTGCTCGGTAATGTCTGGATTCCACCGCTTGCATAGTGACCGGTACATGTATGCAAAATCCCTTATGCTTTCATCCTCTCCTTGTACGCGTGCTCTGACTCTCTCAGCCAACTCATCCTGATAATCCTCTGATAGGAAAGCAGATATAAACCTCTTCTCAAACTCTTTCCAGGTAGCAACCTCCAAGCGGGCCACATCCCACCAGTCACGGGCTGTGCCATGGAGCACGTTACGGAGAGTAGCGATGACTTCTGCATCAGTAAGTGGGTGGAGTGCCAAGAAATCCTTGCATTTTTCCAGGTAAAGTAGAGGGTCCTGTGTGTCATCTATTCTCCCAAACATGGGGAAATGCAGGTTGATAGGGCTGTGCCCACGAAATATAACTTTGGCCACAGGGGGTATCTCAGCACGCACAGGGGAGATAAGCTCTGCGTCAGTAACATTGGGGAACATTGTTGACTGTAGCCTTGCACGGGCTGGTTGGGCAGTTGGGTGAAACAGGGGATGTTCATCAAGGAGGGTCTGTACAGAGGCATGGACAAGTACAGGGGGGTTCATGGATGTGGAACTGTTACGAATGCGTGACACTTCCCCTGTTAAAGTGTGAATACTGGCTGCGCAGTGTGTCACCTCCTCCTCTAGGTCTTGCATGGTAGATACCAACGGGGAGAGCAAATGTTTGAAATCTTTCACAAGTTCTGTGTGATATTGCTTGAGGCGCCAATTTATGGTTGAATTGCACTGATTATTTAGATATTCAAATTGCTTGTCCAGTTTGTCCTCCAGGTCCTTCAATTGTTCCTGGTTCACCTTTTCAATGTCCCTTTTACTCTGTTCCAGGCAGCTCCTTAGCTCCTCCTGGTGGCACTTGTTCACCTCTGCCAGCAGCTCAGGTACCTCTTTCCTTTCTAGGTCTAGGTTCACCTCCGGCAGGGGAATCAATGGCTGCTGGAGCATGGAGTCTCCTGCCGGACCCAGATCCAGTTCCAGATCCATCTCCAGTAGGGAATACCGAGTTCCTGGCTCACTGGGGTTCCTTGGGATGACAGGGTCCAAGCTCTGACTATCCGCCATTTTGTGTTCTTTGTTCCTTTGTTCCAGTCCTTGTGTTTTTGTTTTGTTTTATTTTTCTTTTTGTTTGTTGTTTGTTTGTGGTTGTTTATTCCTTGTTTAGCTGGGGACAGAAGATGTGGGTCCCTGTTCAGGTGCCACTTTTTTATGTGACGGTTTCTTAGTGTAACTTTCTTTTCGGTTCAATTAATGCTGGGGTGCCAGTCAGGCGTCAAAGTCCTGACAATAAAGTCTGTGTCACTAACCCACACAAAGGATACACACTTTCAATAAATCACTTTCAAATATGTACCCTTCATTAAAAACACCTTTAAACACTGAACCCAGCACAAGCACAAGGACAAACAAGACACAACCAAGGTTTCTTTTGTTTTCTTTTGTACCAAAATATATTTCAATGTTCACAAACAATAAGCAGTTCTGTTAACGAGTCTCTTTCTCAGTTTCTTTTCAACAAAAAGATCCGATCTTCAGAAAAACAGAAAATGTCAGAAAAACCCCAAAGCAGTCATCAAAAAGAGGGGAAAAAACCAAAGCAAAAATAATCCAACAAAAATCAATCGGCAATTACTCACACGCACCAGAGGGGGGAGTCGGTAAAGCGCACCAGTCAGAGTCAGTCTGAGTCAGTCAGTCAACAGTCCATTCAGGCCAGCTCCAGCGGGACCACACGGGAGATCGCTGATCGGTACAGGCTCGGAGGCGAACGCACGGGATTAACTACCGCTCGACTTTCGCTTTTCCTGCTAGACCGCTTTAGCGGCTCGGATCGCGATCACTTTTCTCCGGTCTCTCACTGCTTCGCTACTGCTGCTGCTGCTGCTGCCGGGGCCTCCCATGACAGTTATGACGTCAGTCTTAACCAGGTGATCACGTGAGCGGGGCATGACCTGGCGGTCACGTGAGTGGGCACATCAGCACGTCATGGTACAACTTCGGCCCGTCACAAACTGAGTACCATATAGTACCTCCTCGACGTGGGCGGGGTCGTCATAACACGGCTGCGCGAAACTGCCGTGATGTCATTTACACCGCGCCAAGCCACGCACAAAACCGGAAGACCAGAACAACAACAACACAACAATGGAGGACACCAAAGCGTTCGTGTATTTGCTGCTCACTCTGTGGCTCTTTTAGCCTAGTCCTAACTAGACCTTCGTACTCATTTCATTCATACTCATGGTCTAGAACTGCTATAGAGACAAACGATTTCTCACTTGAAGGCGGGTGCTGTTGAAGTTTAAAACCTATTGGCTCTGCCCAGTGCCACTCTGGATCTGCCTTAACCAATCGCTAACGTTTGGTCGTGACGTATTTCATGCGCCAGAAACCACGTTGCGCGCAGTATACAAACGGCAGATGCAGTGAGCATTAGCATTAGCCTGGTTCCGCCCGCCTCCGTACTTCCGCTCAATAACTGAAATTCGCACACGACCTCTACGTCACTGTTCTCAGGCCGCGCCTCCTGTTCGCTGATTGGAAGGCACATTTGAGGGAAAAGAAATCGTTCTAACATACAGCACTCCCAGACCTAGTACTGAAGTGAAATGAAAATTGAGCGGAAGTACGGAGGCGGGCGGAACCAGGCTATGGCTCTTTGTCACGCACAAGGCAAAAGAAGAGAGCCAGAGAAGACTCCAGGCCGCGAGACAAGATACACTTCGAAAGTACATAAGAGTTTTGGAAGCCATACAGCAGCATGAAGCCCTAGACGAGAGAACACGAGCTGCAAAAAGACGACGGTAAGCTAATGGTTGCTATATCACTATAAAGCATAAAATATATATATATATATATATATATTAAGGCTGTCAAAGTTAACGCGTTATTAACGAGTTAACGCAACATGTTTTTAACGGCACTATTTTTTTTAACGCGCGATTAACGCTGTGACATTTGAACCTCGGGCCACTCCGTAGCTCGGGAAATCAGGAAGCAATGCACACGAGGTCGATGCCGCAAACAAACTACACAACACGTTCTCATCCCAACTCGTAATATACCAACGATTTGTCACGCCCCTAGACGTCCGCGTCCTGTTCGCGTTGGTAAGAGACGAGCAGAGTCTACAGCGTCCGCTCGCAGAGCAGAGTCTACAGCGTCCGCAGTCTACTGTGAAACAATTCACTCCAAAAAGGGTTAGGGTTAGGGTTATGGTTATGGTTAGGGTTAGGGTTAGTGTAATCTATCACCGTGACCGGGTTATTATTGGAGTGAATGGACGCTGTAGACTCTGCTCGTCTCTTACCACCGCGAACGGGTTCATGAGAACCCAGATCGTTTCACACAGACGCGGGAGGGAACCTTTTGCATCAATGTCAGACGTCTAGGGGCGTGACAAATCGTCGGTATATTACGAGTTGGGATGAGAACGTGTTGAACTACAACCCCGTAAGCCAGGCCTGGGGAATCTGTTCCACAAAGGGCCGGTGTGGCTGCAGGTTTTTGTTCAAACCAAGCAGCATCACACCAGACTTGACTCATTTAATCAACTGATCTCAGTCTTCAGAGAGCTGATTGGTCAAACTGTGTGCTCTTGGTTGGTTTGAACAAAAACCTGCAGCCACACCGGCCCTTTGTGGAACAGATTCCCCAGGCCTGCCGTAAGCAGTAATGGATAAAAAATGGGGGGGGGTGGTGGTGCGCGCGCGCGATCGTCACACACCCCGGTCCGACGACCGACGTGGGGGGGGGGGGGGGGGGCGATCGTAACACACCGCCTCCGGTTAGGACAAATTCCTTTTGCCATACCGGGCATACCGGGCAATTGCCCGGTATGCCCGATGGCCAGTCCACCCCTGCCCGGCGCCCCCTCGCATGAAGCAAACCACGCAGGATAATTTAAAAGGGAAACAGCTGTACAACTCTACAAGCCGCAAACACTTTATTTATTTTAAATTATTATTTTCTTTAAGTTATTTTGTGTATCACCCTGTTTGTTTTGAATTTGATGCAAATTGCAATGCAATGCATTGAGGGGCATTCTTTTGTGTTAAATGGCTGCTTAAACAAAAATGAGGATGAATAGATCGAATGTGAAGTTCAACACACTACTGTGTTAGTAAACATTACTATGCAGTTTGCACGTTAGTTACTTGAACTGAGAGTATTTCTCATTGTAACAATAAATAAACATGCTTTTTTTGCATAAAGCAAGCATTTGTCTATTCTCATGTTGAAAAGAGTATTACCTCATAGATCATAGTTAATCGTGATTAATCATGATTAACTATGATCAATCATGCGATTAATTGAGTTAAATATTTTAATCGATTGACAGCCCTAATATATATATATATAAAATATATAAAGCATTAAAATGTGTATGCTGTATGTGTGTGTTTCAGATGGTTCTCGACTCGCAAAGTCGCCGCCACAAGCCGTCGGTTTGGGCGTTCAACCGAGTCTCCGAGTGGTGGAATATAGTTGTCCCCGGATTTACCAATGCGCAATGGGTGCAGAATTTCAGAATGTCCGAAGAAACGCTGGATTTCCTGTGCAACAAACTGCGCCCGGTTATGGAGCGGCAAGACACAAGCTTCCACGAATGTGTGACCCTGAAGAAGAGAGTGGCTATCGCACTCTGGAAGCTTGCTACTGGCTCAGAGTATAGAAGCAGTGGACACCTTTTTGGAGTCAGCGCCACAACTGTGTGCTGGTGTGTGCAGGAGTTTTGTGCTGCGGCAGAGACTGTGTTGGTGCCAGAGTAGATCCGTTTTCCTAATGAGGAAAAATTCAGAGATGGCGGCTTACGAGAACAGATGGGGGCTCCCACACTGTGTTGGTGCCATCGATGGATCACACATCCCTATCCTTGCACCATAGGAGTGCCACAGGGTGGCACTCCATTATTATCCAAGGTGTTGTTGATGGAAAGGGGCTGTTCTGGAACGTGTTTGCTGGATTGCCAGGGAGCTTACATGATGCCAGGGTACTGAGACTGTCTACATTGTGGGAGTTAGCCAGCCAGGGAAACCACTTCCCTGCTCACACAAGAAACATTGGTGGAGTGACTGCTGGCTATTTCCTCCTAGGGGACTCAGCATACCCCCTGCAGAACTGGCTCCTAAAACCTTTTCAGGACACCGGACGACTGACACCTAAACAGCATTTATTCAACAGAAAATTCAGCCGAGCACGGGTGGTTGTTGAAAATGCATTTGGCAGGCTCAAGGGAAGATGGCGTTGCCTTCTGAAAAGGAACGACTCAGACACTTAACTTGTGAAGTCAATGGTGCTGACTTGCTGTGCTCTGCACAATCTGTGCGAAACTCATGGAGAGACCTATGTGACAGAATGGAACACACCTGCAGCAGCAACAGTAGTTGAGCCTGTGGCAGCAGTGGCACAGGGTGTAGAGGAGGGCAGAGATGTTAGGGAGGGTCTGATGCAAGTGCCTAAACATTGATTTTGCCTTTGTATTTTCTGACACATGTACTGATGTGCACTATACATACAGACCAACAATACACTTTCTATTTTGCAAATATGTCTCCACTTTTATTTATCATAAATTCACCAAGGTTACTAGGAATTACTGACAAGTGTGAATAGAAGTTAACCATAACTATACTATAACTAACATCATTATAAAACAAGCTCTATATAAAATGTAGATGGTAATTAAATCTTGTTGCATGTGTACTGACAAATGAAATAGAGAGTCATGATACAATCACACAAATGGTTTATTAAATTAAAGCAAAAAAATACAATATAAAAACACACAGCAAAAGTGCACAAGTCGGAAGTATATACATGTCTGAGAGACAGATGGGGGGGGGGGCAGTACTTTAGGGTGAGGGGAATGTTCTACACGCGCCGGTCACTCATGGCCTGCACAAGCTGGCCCAACAGACCGAGGAATGTCTGATTAAATGCAGCAGTCTGTGCATTCTCCTCTCTTCTTAAAGAAGCTTCCAGCTCGCGTGCTTCATGTGCTTCTGTGAGGAGCAACTGGATGTGGCTCTCCCGCTGAGCCCGGTTCGGTTCCTGCTGCGCCACATCATCAGCATCGATGTCCCTCATCACAGCTGCATGGTCCTGCTGGAAGAGGCTCCTTTTCCTCTTTCCTGCACAACAATAAAGAAAAGTATAAATAGCAGGCATTTAACCAAAGCAGGCTTTTAAAATATCCTAGGGACATACACTTTACGGCACAGAATTTGTAACGTGTCTTCTCTTACCTGTGACCACACGTTGTGTGTTGCTCATTGCTGGTGCAGGAGCTGGCGTCGAAGCTGTTGCTTGTGCTGAGGTTGGGGAAGGGATTGAGGAGTCGGTGAGGAGTGAGGAGTCGTCGCTGTGTGGCACACTCTCCTCGCTTGTGGGTTCTTAAACAAAAAAAAAAAAAAACGACTAAGTAGAAGCACAACACAGAATAGCAGCACAAGAAAAAGCTAGATATTACACAGCACACTAGCAGAGGACGGAAGTTAGCTTGCTATTAGCATGCTACTGATAGCTCACCGTGTACAGCAAACAACAATGTAACTTTTACACGAGTAAATAATCAGTGAGCTTTACACCAATGGGATATGTAACCAGTTGTTTTTAAGATTGCTATAGACAAATCACTTACCATCTTCGATCATTGACTGGAGCAACGTGGTGGCCGAGTCCAGTCCACCCTCCCATCCATTGTTTGCCGGCCTGTGCCCATAAATGGCGTCCATTTGGTCGAACCATCTCCAGGCCCAGCGATTTGCCCCACTTCGACCGTTGTGGTCTTTTATGGCCCGGTAATCGCTCCTCATTTTTTTAAGCTTATCCCGGCATTGCTGGAGGGTACGGTGGTACCCATGATTGGCCATCAGCTGGGCGATTTCTTAAAATACTTTTTCGTTCCGGGTTGTGCCGTCGAGCTCCCGCTGTATCCTCTCTTCGGCCACCAAAGAGAGGAACGTCTGGACCTCCTCGACCGACCATGGCGTGTTTTTTTTTTTGTGAGGTCATGTTCTCTTGTAGAAGAGCAGCGGGGTTTTAAAAAGTGGTGTGGTCGAGTCTCGTGTTTATTTATTTACAGTCTGGTCGGTCGTCGCGCGCTTATGACGCTCCCAGTGATGACACTCGTCGGCCAGTCAGTGGAAGGCAGTCGGCTGACGTCACGTTATAGTACCGCTTCGGCTGGCTTGGAACCAGGGCCGATGCGATACCAAAGTAGTACCTGATACCAGGTACTACGTGCTAGTGGAAACACGCAAATACCGTGCCGTGCCACACCGTGCCGGTGGAAACGCGGCATTAGTCTTTGATGAAGTTGTAGGATAACCACAGAAACAATACAAGCTGCACTGGATTAATTGCGAAGCAAGTGTACAGACAAGTTAGTAGTAGACAATGCAATCAAAGACAACAGGAAGACTGAGCATTGAGTTAAGAAATTATGAGACATTTTTAATATTAGTAGTAGGTTGCCCTTATTTGTCACTAGTAACAAGTACCAGCCAAAATGGGCCGTACCCTGCCCAACATATACAACACATACAATATGACAAACAGGATGACAGAGCATTTGCGGGGGAGAATACAACAAACATGCAGAGAGGGGAGGAGAGAAAAAACAACCCCCAGACTATGCCCCTATAGGGAGGGCGGTGTGGGAATAGGAAAAAACACCTCAGCAACAAAAAACACAAACTTTTACAACACTTATTCACAACATGAATCGCATAACTTGTAACATGGGAGGGGAGTGGGAGGTGGAGGTAAACCAACTCAGGCAGCAAGACAGCCTGATCGGGGACCGCAGCCGACGTCGGCGCGAATCCCCAGGCCCGCTTACCAGACTGGGGGTACAAGCGGCGAAGGCGTGGGATGTGGGGAGGTGATGTATGTATGTATGTATGTATGTATGTATGTATGTATGAATGAAACAATTTTCGCCTTAGCAGTCTCACAGAGGGAAAGCTATTTATAAGATGCCTGCTGGTGAATTGCTCTGTTGATCCTGTAGCAGATGTTATCTCTAGTCATGTTTTCATCACTGAATTCCTCCCTGAACACTGTTTCACACACATTGCAAAAGTGCAAGAATGCATCAGATGGTAGGAAAAGTGAGCCAAAGTCAGACTGAGTTGTGTTGTAGGCCTTGTGGTGAATGAATAATTGCGATTGATCGCTCAGATGTGTTTCATGTGATACTAAGACACCTTTACAGTTTTCACAGTCGTGTACACTTAGGCAACGGCGGCACAAATAACCGGCAATGTAAGCCAATCTATTTTGCTCTGGGATGTCAATATAAACCGTTGTGTAGCTTTTTGTTACTGGCAAGACAGACTGTGGTGGCCTAATTGTTGGGGGTTTTCCAATTGACTTCAGTGTGGTGATGAATTTATCTGTATCTATTACAATTTGTACCAATGACGGGCTTAATAAGGTCTGCCACCATAACCATCCTTAGAGCACATCTGAACTCCTTTGCGTTAGGGTTGTCCCTACAGCCACCTTTCCATCTCACAGTGGCAAAAAGGTTTTCCACTACGTCTTGATTTAGACGTGACGTGAAGAGGTAAGAGAGGTTGTGCTCAGATTTCAGGCTATGGCCAGTAGCCAACCTTTAGTGAACATCACATTTTTCGATCCAATTACGTCTAAATTTTGTAGAATGGGGAGGCATGTTTTTAAAAATGTGGCATGTGTAGATGTTTCGGTTAGTGGGCGCTTTAGGGCTTTTTTGTCTTTGTAAAGGGTTAGGGTTAGGGTTAGGGTTAGGGCTCCACAAATTCTGCTGTGTGGACGGCTTCTCCTGGAAGTTTACCCTGCTGCAACTGTGTGGCTTAGTAATTGGGCTGCCTTGTTGACACGCATTTTTGAAAAGGAGTTCAGCTGGAAGTGTCCTTTTGTGAGTTTTGGGGCTTTTCGAATTGGCAATTGAGAGTCGAATTCAGGTATGACCATTTGATTGTTTTGCTTGAATGTTCAGTGGAAATTTTAAAGTTATACTTTTCCAGATTGGATCTAGTATTTTTTAGCAGATGTGGTGGATTGTGCAAGGCAAATACCTTCACTCCAGAATGCATGAAGAAGGGTGTTATAGGGGAAATGCCCAGTTGTTTGTACAAGGCCACATTGTTGGTACCTTGGTCACAGACCACTGCTGTTGTGTTTAGGCCTATAGCCCTGATCTTATTGAGGCATTCACTCAGCAATGCAAGCAAAATGTGTGCTGGGGTGGCATCCTTTGAGAGGAAATAGCCAACCGGCTGTTTCCACCTCGCAGTCAAACCCCTGGCCATGAAGACTAAGGCATGATTTGCTATTCTTGCGGTCTTGCCTTTTGAACCAAAGTCTTCGACGCCCTCTATTGAGAGGCTGATGTTATATGTCAAGCTTGATCTAAGGCTCATTTCATCGAATGTTACTATGCATAGTCGGTCCCTAGGTGTCATTTCGGCTACTCGACTGGTCAGCATGTCAAAGACCGTGGCAGAGAACCCTGGTCTGATTTCAATGCCGCTGAGCCACCTACGCAGAGAAGGCACAGATGGCAATGCAAAAACACTCTGGCAAAACTTATATGCACGTGGGCCTTGGTGGTATAGGGAGAGTGCCATAACTTTGTCCGAGTAGGTCCACCTCCTCCCTTTTAGCCTACAGTGACGGGTGGAATTGCGCAACTGTGCTGCAAAGAAGGAAAGAGCTGGCTCCTCAAGGAAGTTGGCAGCGCCTTGGATCAGTGCTTTAAGTGTTTTGTATTTGGTTACTCTCAAAACAGGAGTTGGTGGAGTTGGTGTGGTGCAGCTGGTTGGTGGATTTGGTGGAGGAGTTGCGACGGATGCCCCAGATGAAGACTCCGGGTATGCAGATGAAGACTCCGGGTATGCATATGAAGACTCCGGGTATGCTGCAGTAACAGGCCGGCTGTACGTGTGGTCTGCTGGAACCTGACCATGGACTGGAAAATGTAGAAAATATTGCACTAATGATAATGGTACTGTTTGAAACTACTGTTTTTGCTAAACAACCTTATCTTGGAATATTTTATGCCTGTAAGCTGTCCCAATATACAGTAAACATTTTGAATTCACCTGTCTGGTGTGTCTGTTTTTTGTCTGGTTTTTATCCTCTTGCTGGTTATTTTTTGTGGCGGGTTGGGGACACTAAATAGTGTGGGTACTGCGTTCCAGTTCAACCTGTTCTTTGATGGATTTGTAAACTGGCTGTCCTCAAAATGCTCCGCACAGAGCTTGCAGTTGGTGCTGAGGTAGCTTGGGCTCCGATTTAATAGGTCCTGCCTCCTACTATTCTGCACCCATATTTGACACCTAGCAAAAATGAAGGCAATGATTGCAATGAATGTTTAGGCTACTTGTTAAACAGTGTTTATGGTCATTGGATGAATTTTTGCTCATCTTAAACTTAAATCAAATTTGGTTGCACAAACATCAATAGGCTAGAAAGCACCCGTCCTGCAGTGACCTCAGCCAACCATGCAGTTGACATAAGTACCTTTAACATTACAGGTAAGTGACAAGTAGAAACGTAGCCTAATAGTATCAGTGTTAGACAAGACTATTACAACGGCTAATTTAACACTGGTTTGTTTCTTAGCTAATGCTAGCTTAATTGTAATCTATACGTAATACGTAATCTATACGAAAACCAAAATGCTCATGTAGCAGCTAGCAACTTAATCATGATCTAAGAATAGTACCTCTCCTTATTGAGTGGGAATCGAAAAAAGGATAGATCTGGCTTTTTACATTGCCGATTACGGCAATTTATAGCCGAGCAAAATGCTCTTGATGTAGCGGCCATTGTTGTTATTGACAACTTGTTGACAGCAAAGTGACAGTTAACCTGCAACTAGGGTGACCAGATCTGAGTCTGTGAAAAGGAGGGCACCTCAGCCGGGGGGGGGGGGGGGGGGGGACTAGATATGAAAATGAGCTTTATTGGCCCTTAACAACACTAACATAGAAAATACAAAAAACACTGCCTCAAAGTGCAAACGCACAGAAAGTACAGGCCTAAAGCAAACGTTTTCAATGTTTGTCCCTAAAAAACAATAACCTAAAGCAATAATAAAAAGTGGCTATAATAATAAAAAGCTTCGTGTGGATCACGACCAAGATGAAAGCATGGATATTTCTTTTTTAGTTCATCCGTGAACTTGCATTTACGTTTCGGCATAGCTGCAGAGACGCCGCCGGTACCTGCGCTCTCTTTGATAAACAAGGAAGCTGCTCGCCCACTGAGGTGCAGACTGACCAATTAAAAGCGCACAGAAAAGGCTATCGACCAATGACGGCAGCTCTACAGTCAGACCGTATGCAGGTAACTCCCCCTACTCACTGCCACTCAAAGCAAAGCCATCTGATGGCATCTGGCTGTTTGAGGGGACTCGTGGGATGGAATTGTGTCTGAAGTGTAACGATGAGGTTGGCTCACAGCTTAGGCACAACGGTGGCCTACGTTAGTAGATAGCGAGACGATAAAGGCCATCTAGTGGTCGATAAGAATATGGTTGAATTGGGATTACATGATGTGCCCAGGCATTCGAGGTTTTGCATGAAATTATATTTATTTATACAAGTTTTGTTTAATCCTATGTGGCCTTATTGGCTTGAATCAAGCCTAGAATGTTGAGGTGGCTTACTAAAATGGCGTCCATTCAGGCTGAGAACGTACTTCACCGCCCTGATGCAACTGGGTCCGTGTACGTCGCGGCCATTCGATTTCCGTTCTGAGATGGGAAATCTAAAATAGGGAAACGGACCCGTTTTCCGTTTTTCGTTTTGGAATCGGAAAACGAGAAACAAGTCTATTTTCGTTTTTCGTTTTCCGATTCTGAACCGGAAAACGAAAAAAGAGTCGTTTTCTGATTCTCATTGATGTGCTTATTATCGGAAATAGGATCTCCGAAAAACAAGGAAATAGCCTAGGCTAGAAATTAATTCCTATCAAATAGTTATGGACAGTGCAGTTAGCAGAATACACGCATGATGACAAGTTTGTGCAGACCACGATAATGACGTTGTAGCCTATATGCACGTTAAAGAGAGAGAGAAAAAGCAAACAATAAAAATACGTAAATTGCATTAAATCAAGGAGGCAATTAAAAGCACCCTGCAAACTATTATCCAATGAGCATATCTCCACTATTCAACACTTTAAATAACAGCCCATACCGGTTGTGGAGAATGGCACATACAGTGATCACTGTACTTGCCTTCTCTGGGCTGAGGTGTATTTCGCCGTGCAGGACATGAGTTTCATCTGCCCAATTCCTCTCTCCACAACATGTTGTGTATTTTTGTGTGCTCTAACATATATGGAGGAAAACAGTAAACAATAATAGATATGGATTCAACAAATAAGAGGCGACAAAGAGCTAATACCATGTTTTTTACGCATAGGACTAAGCATAATCTGCGTAATCACTTACATGTTATACTTTAACTGTGCTCCCGGTTGTGGATTGAGATAGGGTGTCAAGACGTCTTGCAGGGATAACCACTGTCACCCAGCAAGTGACACCCAACTGGTACATTGTGCCTCTCAAAAAGCTGCCTCAGACCGCTCTCCATTAAAATACGCGAATCATGGGTAGACCCAGGCCACTTTGCAACATCAAGAATGTAAAAAGTTGCATCAAAAACAATCTGCGTGTTGATGGAATGTACTTTCTTTCTATTGACGAACACGTCCTCATCTTTTGATGGCGCAATTATTTTTATGTGCGTCCCGTCAGTAACACCGGGCATACCTGCAATTGCCATGTTGGCTTTGATCCTGTGTAGTTGTTGATTGTCCAAAGGAAACCGGATAAACTGTTGGATGATATTAATTGTATTATTTCAGCCTTAACCAACTTTGAACTGAGCTCTGTCAGGCTCTCGTCCAGAATGTGGAACCACTGGCGCTCTAGCCTGTATGTAAATATATGATCATTGTGGAATCGTGTGTGTGTGTGTGTATATGTGTGTAGCCTATGTATTTTTTATTCTATTTTTATTATTTTATTATTATTGTATTGTGTTGTGTTGGTGTTATGGACCTTCCACAAGATGTTTCCTTAATAAAGTTTGAATTGAATTGATATGTGGTTTGATGGTTCGGTTTATGGCACGGCTGATATTCCTAAATTGTCGGCATTGCAAAGTTGCATTTTCCCTGTTGCTAAATATCGTAGTGTTGCCAAACATTTTATTTCCGGACTAATCGGGTTATTCCTGTTAGTCGGGGATGTTATAGCATCCCGCAACAATTTTCCGATTTCTGAACCTGTAGCTGGAGAGATGAGAGATGAGAGAGAGAGAGAGGCTGCCAGGTGGACATGATGAGACCTCAGACCAGACTGGGGGACCTGGACCTGAGAGACCTCAGACCAGACTGGGGGACCTGGACCTGAAACACTTGCTGGACTTCACCGTGAGCACCGGACCTTTCCACCGGGGACATTTATTATTAAGGTGTATTAATTGAAACGCTTCTTAATTTTAATTGACGAGAGCATCATTTGGTTTAGTTTTCGGGAGTACCGACGGAATTGAACCAACACTGATCTGCACTTCGGCGTAAACCCTGTGTGAGCGTGTTTTTGTGTACACGTGTTGGGGACATGAGAGAAAAGTGGTAGACAGAGGAGGGAGAGAGAGAGAGAGAGATCCGTGTACGTCGCGGCCATTCGATTTCCGTTCTGAGATGGGAAATCCAAAATAGGGAAACAGACCCTTTCCGATTCTGAACCGGAAAACGAAAAACGACATGAGCGGCCGCGGGACGTGTGCAAGCCGGCCATACGCAGTATTCATTGTTACTCCACTTCAAGGCTCTTCCCTATACTATGCTCTTCCCTATCCCTATACTGTAATATATATATATATATATATATATATATATCAGAGGTTGAGCTAGACTTTTTCGTTGTACGTCATTTTGACTGACATAATCTATTTTTACCGGTCACTTTAATTTTTTAAATGATAATAATGACATGTTCAATAGCTTTTAATTTTAATTCATTTTTAATTAATATTCAGTCCAAACAAGCTGAACAAATAATCCACACCGTGGATACACACATCAAGCAGAAGAATATGTAAGAATATCGGCCGCCAGGCGATTCACGTATAGTGGGGCTTGACTGTCATCACGCGGATATTTCGCGTATAGTGGGGCTTGACGGTGATTCATCACCACAATGCGGGCGGGAGCTAGTTGATCCACTAGTCAACACGCGGGAGCTAGTTGATCCACTAGTCAACACGCCCCCAAGCGAACGAGTTTTCAAGGTGGCGCGATGTCGCGGATAATTCACGTATAGTGGGGCTTCTAGTAGGGTGATGGCTGACTGACATCACGATGGAGAGCCACCATCGTGATGCCACGCCCCCCTCGTCCGACACACACTAATCCTATGGTCTCTTCTATAGTTATTACCTAAAAACTTTGCAGGGATTGCTCTGTAAATAAATTGAAAATATAACTAATGGTCCATATAAAGTGCTGTAAGTTAACTAGGGCTGCCCCCTAATAGTCGGCTTAGTCGATCGACGGAGGCTTAGTCGAATACGTTTTCATTAGTCGAGCAAAAAGTAAAACATCAAAATAAGAAGGCATGAGCATCGCAAACCGAATACATCCGTGGTCGCAACAAGCCCTGATTTAACTCATCGCTGCAGGCATACTGACCAATACACCTAGGCAGGTAGACACCGCTAGACACACGGGACTCATACCGGTGATCGCGGCTTTAGTTCCCCGTGTCTGATCGCTGTAATTCGGAGCGTGAATATCGGTTGAATATCTAATATCTTTCTAACTTTAAAAAACACTAACAGTATATTTTTAAATGATAGTCGCACATCCCTCGTAACTACGCCGTGAAGGTGAACCCTCCCGGACTCCGCTATTAACATGAACCGCTCCGCCGGAGGAGCTGCACATCCACACGCACCGGACACCAAAATACAAACAAACATGTGTTCCATTTGATTGCTTTTAAATAAAGTTATGTGCAGTTATACGGTAAATACGATTATTAAAAGTGTTGGTCCATGCCGTTAATCGTGGGCCGCCTATTAACGGCCCGCCCCCCGACGACGATATCATCGTCCATCACAATGTTTTACTGTAAACATCCTCAACTGCCAATTTAAGGGCCATCGCCCAACCTGTTACACCACGTCCTGCTACACGGTCCAATACCTCCATCTAGTGGACGCTTGTCGTCTCTACCAGTCATTTCCCCACACACACCTGTTCCTAATTGATAATCACTGTTTCCCTATTTAAGCCGGGGATTGTCAAGCAGCCGGCGCCAGTTCGTTGTTTCCCTAACCTACTAGTAATTCCCAGCCTGACTACCCGCCTGTTCCAGTACCTTGTTGCCGATCCCTGCCTGCCTGACTACCCGCCTGTTCCAGCCCCTGTTGCCGACCCCTGCCTGCCTGACGACCCGCCTGTTCCAGCCCCTGTTGCCGCCCCCTGCCTGCCTGACGACCCGCCTGCTCCAGCCCCTGTTGCCGACCCCTGCCTGCCTGACGACCCGCCTGTTCCAGCCCCTGTTGCCGACCCCTGCCTGTCCGACTACCAGCCCGTTGCCGACCCCTGCCTGTCCGACTACCAGCCCGTTGCCGACCCATCGCCTGTACGACTGCCCGCCTGCCGCCGAGTCCCCCGCCTGTCCGATTACCCCCCTTGTTGCCAACCCCCGCCTGTCCGACTACCTGTCCACTGTCTAGCCCTGGTCCACCTGAGGGCCTGCCCAGTACCAGACCCCCCTACTTGCCTGATTCCCTGGACGATCCTCCAATAAACTCCCTTTGGCTTTTACCCTGTCTTCGCCTCTCTGTGTCCAGCTTTTGGGTCCCAGTTTCTAGTACCATAACAGTACGAACTGGCCATCATGGACCCAGCGGATGCAGAGGGGTTCAGGGCAATGATCTCCCGCCAAGGGACTCTCTTGGGCCAACACGATCAGGCCTTGCAGGAGATCGCCACCGCCCTCCGGGAGCTGACACTAGCCGTCGGCGCTCAGCTCCCCGTCCCCCCAGAACCACCAGCCCCCACCCCGAGTCCGTCGGTTTCTCCCCGGGAACCAATCATCCCAGCCCCCCAACGTTATGGAGGGGATCTAGGATCCTGCCGGTCATTCCTTATACAGTGTTCCCTTGTCTTTGAAATGCAGCCCCAGACTTACCCCACCGAGAGATCAAAGATAGCTTACCTGATCGGTTCGCTGAGTGGCGAGGCTCTCGCGTGGGCCGCGGCGGTGTGGGAACGTGGGTCTGCGGTCTGTCATAACTACGGCGCCTTCACGGAAGATATGAAGAAGGTCTTTGATCATCTGGTCCAGGGCAGGGAGGCCTCCCAACGTCTCCTGCAGCTTCGCCAGGGATCACGCAGCGTAGCCTCTTTCGCAGTTGAGTTCCGGACCCTCGCGGCTGAGAGCGGCTGGAACGAGGAGGCGCTGCAGGGGGTTTTCCAAAACGCGCTCAGTAGCGAGCTAAAGGACCGCTTAACCTCCTGGGAGGAACCCGCGAACTTAGACCATCTTATTTCTCTCGCGATTCACATGGACAATCGTTTGCGAGAACGGCGCAGAGAGAGAGGCACCCGCTCGTTCGCCACGCCCCCTTATGAGTCACCGGCTGCAACGCAGTCCTCCCTCCCGGTCACCGCTCCTCCTCGCTATGGGCGGCCCTCTTCCCCCGAGCCGATGCAGATCGGACGCGCACACCTTACTCCCGAGGAGAGGGAGCGGCGTATTCGAGTGGGAGCTTGTTTGTATTGCGGCACTTCCGGTCATTTTCGATCCGGATGTCCCGCCCTCTCGGGAAAAGAACGGGCTCGTCAGTAACTCGAGGGGTACTGGCGAGCCGCTCTCATAACCCCTCAGTCTCCCGTCCCCTCCTAGAGGCCACCCTTAGGTGGCAAGATCAAGACCTCCCGCTCTCCATTCTCTTGGACTCCGGAGCGGATGAGAGCTTCATTGATCAGGAGTTGGTTGAGCGATTGAGGATAGACACCATTCCTCTCGATCTTTCGATCGAGACCCAGGCGCTAGATGGGAGGACCCTCACACGGGTGGAACACCGCACTGTTCCACTCAACCTGCTAGTTTCTGGGAATCACCAGGAGACCATATCCCTCCTGGTGATTGCCAGCCCCTTCTCCCCGGTTGTTTTGGGCTACCCCTGGTTTCGGACTCACAATCCTCAGATCGATTGGGGAACCGGGCGCATCCTGTCATGGAGTACCCATTGCCTGTCCCAGTGCTTGCGGTCCGCCCCGGCCCCTCGGGCGACAGGGTTCGAGTCCGTACCCGAACCTCCTAACCTGTCCTCCGTCCCGGAAGAGTACCACGACCTCGGAGCGGTGTTCAGTAAGTCCCACGCCTTGACTTTGCCCCCCCACCGCCCTTATGACTGTGCTATAGACCTCCTCCCCGGAGCCCCCCTTCCTAGCAGCCGTCTGTTCAACCTCTCCCGCCCAGAACGCGAGTCGATGGAGGAGTACATCGGGGAATCCCTCGCCGCTGGAATCATCCGCCCTTCTTCGTCACCAGTTGGAGCGGGGTTCTTCTTCATCAGTAAGAAGGATAAATCGCTTCACCCCTGCATCGACTACCGTGGACTGAACGATATCACGGTGAAAAATAAATACCCGTTACCCCTCATCAGTTCCGCCTTCGTCCCCCTTCATGGAGCCTCTGTATTCTCAAAATTAGATCTGCGCAATGCATATCACCTGGTCCGCATTCGGGAGGGGGACGAATGGAAGACGGCGTTTAATACTCCTTTGGGCCACTACGAGTATCTGGTGATGCCATTCGGCCTCACCAACGCCCCCGCAGTGTTTCAATCTTTGGTTAACGATGTCCTCCGGGACCTGTTGAACCACACCGTTTTCGTCTATCTTGACGATATTCTCATTTTTTCAAGCTCCATGGAGGAGCACCGGGTCCATGTCCGGCAAGTTTTGCAGAGGCTGCTGGAGAACAGACTATATGTTAAGGCGGAGAAGTGCGAGTTCCACGTCCCATCCATTGCCTTCTTGGGGTATATAATCAGCCAGGGACAGGTTGAAATGGATCCCTCGAAGGTCTCTGCGGTGGCCGAGTGGCCCTCTCCCTCCACCCGCACGCGATTGCAGCAATTCCTTGGCTTTGCCAACTTTTACCGACGTTTTATACGCGGTTACAGCCAGATTGCGGCACCCCTCACGGCCTTGACGTCCACCAAGAGCTCCTTTGCTTGGACGCTGGAAGCGGAGTCCGCCTTTCGGGGCCTCAAACAGCGGTTTATATCTGCTCCCATCCTCACTCAACCTGATCCTTCACTCCAGTTTGTGCTGGAGGTCGACGCCTCGGACACCGGAGTGGGCGCGGTCCTCTCCCAGCGTTCCTCCTCCGACCACAAGCTCCATCCCTGCGCCTTCTTCTCTAGAAGGTTGTCCCCGCCGGAGCGCAATTATGATGTGGGCAACTGAGAGCTATTAGCGGTCAAGCTGGCCTTGGAGGAGTGGCGACACTGGTTGGAGGGCGCGGAGCTTCCTTTTATTGTTTGGACCGACCATCGCAACCTCGCTTACCTCCAATCGGCGAAGAGGTTAAATTCCCGTCAGGCCAGGTGGGCTTTATACTTTGGTAGGTTCAACTTTTCCCTCACCTACCGTCCGGGCTCTCAGAATGTCAAGCCGGATGCTCTGTCCTGCCTGTACTCTCCCGAGGACCCCGGCACGGACCCCGAGACCATTCTGCCACCCACTTGCCTCATTGCCACTCTCACCTGGGAGGTGGAGTCGGCTGTCCGCCGGGCACAGAGGCAACAGCCGGACCCCGGTCTCGGTCCCCCTAACCGTATGTTCGTCCCTGACGCGGTAAGGTCCCAGGTGTTAACTTGGGCGCACTCCTCCCGGCTTACCTGCCACCCAGGTATCTCCCGCACCTTGGATTTCATCCGTCGGCGTTTTTGGTGGTCCACCATAGACAAGGACGTCCGCTCCTTTATTTCGGCGTGTGCTACTTGCGCTCGGAACAAGACCTCGACCCGCCCCCAGTCCAGTTTACTACAGCCTCTACCCATACCTAGCCGCCCCTGGTCACACATCGCCCTTGACTTTGTCACCGGTTTACCCACGTCAGAGGGTAACACCACCATCCTTACCGTGATTGACCGCTTCTCAAAGGCCGCCCACTTCATCGCCCTTCCCAAGCTTCCCTCCTCCAGGGAGACCGCCGACCTCTTGGTCAAACACGTATTCTGCCTGCATGGCATCCCCGCGGACGTGGTCTCAGACAGAGGTCCTCAGTTCACCTCACAAGTATGGCGGGCCTTCTGCAAAGCTCTTGGCGCCACTTCCAGCCTCTCTTCGGGGTTTCACCCCCAATCTAATGTTCAGTCAGAAAGAGCAAACCAGGAGATGGAGGCGGCGCTTCGCTGCATCTCCCACGCCAGCCCCACCACTTGGAGCTCTCAGCTGCCCTGGGTGGAATACGCCCACAACACACTGATAAACGCATCCACTGGGTTATCCCCGTTTATGGCCTCTTTGGGTTACCAACCTCCCCTGTTTCCTGATCTAGAGGAAGAGATTGCCGTCCCTTCCGTCCAAACCCATCTGCGCAGATGCCGGCGTATCTGGAAAAGGACGCGCACGGCACTACTCCAGGCATCCTCTCGCTCCCAAATTCAGGCGAATAAGCGGCGTCGTCCTGCCCCCGGGCAAGAGGTCTGGTTGCGGGCCAAGGATCTCCCCTTGAAGGGGATTCCCCCCAAACTCTCCCCACGCTTCATCGGCCCCTACACCATCTCCAAGGTGGTCAACCCCTCTGCGGTTCGCCTGAACCTCCCCCCTGCACTCCGCCGCATCCACCCCACTTTCCATGTCTCGCAGATTAAGCCAGTCTCTACCAGTCCGTTGTCCCCCCCCATCCCACCTCCACCTCCGCCAAGGCTGATCGCCAATCATCCAGCTTGGACGGTCCGTCGACTCCTGGATGTGCGGCGTCGCGGCCGGGGACATCAGTACCTGGTTGATTGGGAGGGGTATGGGTCCTGAGGAGAGATCCTGGGTTCCCCGCAAGCGGATTCTGGATCCCTCCCTTATTCGGGACTTTCACCGGGATCACCCGTCCCCCCCACCCGAAGTACCCTGCGACAGGGTTCCCGCCTCCAGGCCCCCTCCACCCATCCCGGTCACAGACAACCACCCGTCCGTCGTTGAGCGTCCGCCGAGAGGCGTCCGTAGAGGGGGGGGTACTGTTACACCACGTCCTGCTACACGGTCCAATACCTCCATCTAGTGGACGCTTGTCGTCTCTACCAGTCATTTCCCCACACACACCTGTTCCTAATTGATAATCACTGTTTCCCTATTTAAGCCGGGGATTGTCAAGCAGCCGGCGCCAGTTCGTTGTTTCCCTAACCTACTAGTAATTCCCAGCCTGACTACCCGCCTGTTCCAGTACCTTGTTGCCGATCCCTGCCTGCCTGACTACCCGCCTGTTCCAGCCCCTGTTGCCGACCCCTGCCTGCCTGACGACCCGCCTGTTCCAGCCCCTGTTGCCGCCCCCTGCCTGCCTGGCAACCCGCCTGCTCCAGCCCCTGTTGCCGACCCCTGCCTGCCTGACGACCCGCCTGTTCCAGCCCCTGTTGCCGACCCCTGCCTGTCCGACTACCAGCCCGTTGCCGACCCCTGCCTGTCCGACTACCAGCCCGTTGCTGACCCATCGCCTGTACGACTGCCCGCCTGCCGCCGAGCCCCCCGCCTGTCCGATTACCCCCCTTGTTGCCGACCCCCGCCTGTCCGACTACCAGCCCGTTGCCGACCCATCGCCTGTACGACTGCCCGCCTGCCGCCGAGTCCCCCGCCTGTCCGATTACCCCCCTTGTTGCCGACCCCCGCCTGTCCGACTACCCGTCCACTGTCTAGCCCTGGTCCACCTGAGGGCCTGCCCAGTACCAGACCCCCCTACTCGCCTGATTCCCTGGACGATCCTCCAATAAACTCCCTTTGGCTTTTACCCTGTCTTCGCCTCTCTGTGTCCAGCTTTTGGGTCCCAGTTTCTAGTACCATAACACAACCCTAGCTTCTAGGTTCCTCGCGTGCCCGCTTGCACGTAATCAAATGTTTCAAGTGGGTTTGTTGTTTCTTTCTTCTTTTCTACTTTTCTTCTACAAGAGCCAATCAATATGCTCATCGCCACCAAGTGGTCAGGGTGTGAAATGCAATCTGTCAAAATGACGGACGGCCCTCAGATTTTTCCGTCACCGTTTTAAAAAAACGGTCAATGACGGAAAATATTCGGTTAACGCGATCCCTGATATATATATATATATATTAGTGGTGGGCATAGATTAATTTGTTTAATCTAGATTAATCTCACTCTTATCTTGGAATTAATCTAGATTAATCTAGATTAAAATGGCTCATTTGAATTCCTATATTCATAATATGTGTGTGCTACCTAAATAATGACTAAAAGTACGTCTGCGTGATCGTAACCCACCCCGGGGTTGGCTGACTGACATCACGATGGAGAGCCACCATCGTGATGCCACGCCCCCCTCGTCCGACACACTAATCCTATAGTCTCTTCTATAGTTATTACCTAAAAACTTTGCAGGGATTGCTCTGTAAATAAATTGAAAATATAACTAATGGTCCATATAAAGTTCTGTAAGTTAACTAGGGCTGCCCCCTAATAGTCGGCTTAGTCGAATACGTTTTCATTAGTCGAGCAAAAAGTAAAACATAAAAATAAGAAGGCATGAACATCGCAAACCGAATACATCCGTGGTCGCAACAAGCCCTGATTTAACTAATCGCTGCAGGCATACTGACCAATACACCTGGGCAGGTATACACCTGGGCAGGTAGACACCGCTAGACACACGGGACTCATACCGGTGATCGCGGCTTTAGTTCCCCGTGTCTGATCGCTGTAATTCGGAGCGTGAATATCGGTTGAATGTCTAATATCTTTCTAACTTTAAAAAACACTTTGGTATTTTTTAAAACGATAGTCGCACATCCCTAGTAACTACGCCGTGAAGGTGAACCCTCCCGGACTCCGCTAATAACATGAACCGCTCCGCCGAGGGAGCCGCACATCCACACGCACCGGACACCAAAATACAAACACGTTTTCCATTTGATTGCTTTTAAATAAAATTGTGTGCAGTTATACGGTAAATACGATTATTAAAAGTGTTCATGTCTCCTTCTTGGTCCAGAACCGCTTGGTCCATTCCGTTAATAGGCGGCCCGCTTTGTGGGCCGCCTATTAACGGCCCCGCCCCCCGACGACGATATCATCGTCCATCACGATGTTTTAATGTAAACGTCGTCAACTGCCAATTTAAGGGACATCGCCCAACCCTACCCAGCTCCCAACCCAACTTTCAGAATAGATTAACGGCGATATTTTTTTTATCGCGCGATGACAGTCTCGCGTTATCGCAGCACGTTAACGCCGATAACGGCCCACCACTAATATATATATATATATATATATATGAATAAAATAGTTGTATCATTTCATTTTTGTCACCATCTAGTGGTCAGATGTTGTATTTCGTTAAGTCTTCCTTCATTCATTTGCTCTTTTTATTTATTCAGTTTACTTATGTTTGAATGTTGTTTATTGTATGTTGCTGGTGTTTTTAGGTTGTTTATTGATGATTTTAACTGATACTATCTGTAAAGTGTCCTTGAGTGGCGTGAAAGGTGCTTCTAAATAAAATGTTTCACCCACCCCCACGAGAGTCACAACCCTACCCCAGCAATGCACACCCATAGGCGGCCTACACTTTGACGACAGCACCCCCCCCAACCCCCCGACAGTCACAACCTTACCCCAGCAATGCACACACACATAGGCTACCTACACTTACCCCAGCAAAGCACACACACACATAGGCTACCTACACTTACCCCAGCAAAGCACACACACATAGGCTACCTACACGTACCCCAGCAAAGCACACACATAGGCGGCCAACACTTTGAGGACAGCCCTGACACACAACCTCTTAGAACCACGGTACAATACATAGGTCGTCGAATCCATTTTCCGCTTTGCTTAGCACTGCTATCTTGACTTTAATGAATCAGACTTTAATGAATGTGAATGAATGAACGTGAAATACGAGCCTACGTGTGCAACTTCTTCGCGGGTAAATATGATATAAATGCAAAATCGGTGATGAAAAATGGCCCTGGAGATCCTATTCCCTATTTCCAATAATAAGCACATTAATGAGAATCAGAAAACGACTTGTTTTTCGTTTTCCGGTTCAGAATCGGAAAACGAAAAACGAAAATAGACTCGTTTCTCGTTCTCCGTTTTCCGATTCCAAAACTAAAAACGGAAAACGGGTCTGTTTCCCTATTTTGGATTTCCCATCTCAGAACGGAAATCGAATGGCCGCGACGTACACGGACCCAACTGATCCATCTTGCTCCGCTCTATAATCTTTGGTCATAACCAAAGATAATAGAGCGGAGCAAAGTTGGATCACTGGCTGCGAAATACGTCGACACCAATCAGGTACGCTCTCGAACTCTATGGGCGCCATTTTAGTAAGCTCAAGTGTTACCGGAACCCGGAAATCTGACAGGAGTGCTGCAGGCAGCAGGCGGAGGCTGGCGTTCACCGTCATGGGAAAATGCCCTGTATCTTTTAAATATTATATTTTTTTGGTACTTTGACGAGTCGTGATAGTGACACGCAGATCAGGTCGTCTGTATTGGACATGGGTGAGATGAAATGCAGGATTTGAAACATTTAGATGGAAGTAAAAGACGATGTAGCGAAGGAGCTAACTGGCTAATGGCGGCAACATTAAAGAATCAGCTGTTTGATATGGAATTGTTTTGTCAAATCGGTGTCAGTTATAAATGGCTGAATTGCTCTGAACTCGGTATATTTGGTTTACAGAATGTGTGGCTCGTTGTATTTCGAAACCTTTATGTGTAGACAGTAAGACTCTTCCATCTTTTGTGGTAGGAAAAGTGAGCCAATGTCAGACTGAGTTGTGTTGTAGGCCTTGTGGTGAATGAATAATTGTAATTGATCGCTCAGATGTGTTTCATGTGATAGTAAGACACCTTTACAGTTTTCACAGTACACTTAGGCAACGGTGGCACAAATAACCGGCAATGTAAGCCAATGTGTTTTGCTCTGGGATGTCAATGTAAACCGTTGTGTAGCTTTTTGTTACTGGCAAGACAGACTGTGGAGGCCTAATTGTTGGGGGTTTTCCAATTGACTTCAGTGTGATGAATTTGTCTGTATCTGGAGCACAATTCGTACCAATGACGGGATAAGGTCTGCCACCATAACCATCCTTGGAGCACATCTGAACTCCTTTGCATTAGGGTTGTCCCTACAGCCACCTTTCCATCTCACAGTAGCAAAAAGTTTTTCCACTATGTCTTGATTTAGATGTGACGTGAAGCGGTAAGAGATGTGCTCAGGTTGCAGGTGGTCCCACAGCTGGGTCAGACAGGCTATGGCCAGTAGCCAACCTTTAGTGAACATCACATTTTTAGATCCAATTAGTTCTAAATTGTGTAGAATGGGGAGGCATGTTTTTAAAAATGTGGCATGTGTAGATGTTTTGGTTAGTGGGCGCTTTAGGGCTTTTTTGTCTTTGTAAAAACGGCTATTGAAAGAATCAAAGATGAGCTCCACAAATTCTGCTGTGTGGACGGCTTCTCCTGGAAGTTTAGAAGAAGGAAGGCTGGCTCCTCAAGGAAGTTGGCCTTGGATCAATGTTTCAGGTGAGAGATTTTTTTGATTTTTGGCATTTTGAAGATGGTGCACTTGCCTTTTTAACCTGCATGTCCTCAGGCGTTCTCTTTAATAGTGTTTTGTATTTGTTTACTCTCAAAACAGGAGTTGGTGGAGTTGGTGTGGTGCAGCTGGTTGGTGGATTTGGTGGAGGAGTTGCGACAGATGCCAGCTGTACGTGTGGTCTGCTGGAATCTGACCATGGACTGGAAAATGTAAAAAATATTGCACTAATGGCACTGTTTGAAACTACTGTTTTTGCTAAACAACCTTATCATGGAATATTGTATGTCTGTAAGCTGTCCCAATATACAGTAAACATTTTGAATTCACCTGTCTGGTGTGTCTGTTTTTTGTCTGGTTTTTATCCTCTTGCTGGTTATTTTTTGTGGCGGGTTGGGGACACTAAATAGTGTCGGTACTGCGTTCCAGTTCAACCTGTTCTTTGAGGGATTGGTAAACTGGCTGCTCTCAAAATGCTCCGCACAGAGCTTGCAGTTGGTGCTGAGATAGCCTGGGCTCCGATTTAAAGGGGACCTATTTCACCACCAGGTGTGAGTGTGATTAGCCATTAGGCCTACAAGCCATTTCAAAATCTACCCTACAGTGACATTATCACACGTGGGAGTGTCCACCCGGATGTGATAGACAGATAGATCAGCCTGTAACAGCCTACCCAGTGGACTGTACCAACTGGTAGGCTGATCTATCCATCATACATCTGGGTGAACACAACCACTTGTCACGTCCGGTCGAGTGGACGCTGGCATGTTTGTTGCCGCTGCTCGCCGGTAATAGTAGCTTGTAGTGGTAGTAGCTAGTAGTGTAGTAGTAATAGTAGTAGCGTAGTAGTAGTAGTAGTAGTAGTAGTAGTAGTAGTAGTAGTAATAGTAGTATTAGTGTCGCGTGAGCCATAACAGCTCCTCTCGCACAGCTAGCTCCGGCACCCCTATCCACCAGTGCACGGGCTATCGCCTGTAGCTAGTTGCTAAACGGCTGTCGCGACACCGGCTTCCTAAGCTTACCTGGTTCCTGCCTCATCATGTGACCCAACAACTCTCTCATCTACTTTGGACTCGTCTGGATATTCCTGTCGTTCTGCCATCATCCTGTGGCAGGACTACTCCACCACTCCATCACAGACCCTCTCGCGACCCGCTTGAATGAGCCCCCACCACCGGTGCTGCAACATCACCCGGACATCGCTCGCCCCCCTCGTCGGCGCTACATCTACCGTGGGTCCCGCAGACATGTCCAGCACAGCAACAACTCCACTACAATCAACTCCACCTGGTCCACTTCTCGTCGCTCCTCCATCAACTCCGGCCGCACCGTCAACCACCGTGCACTAGCCAGCCTAGCTAGGTCGGCTAATGCTACCATCAAACTCGACTCCTCCGCTGTCAACTTCGGTCTCCTCAACATCCGCTCACTCACTAGCAAAGGTCATCTCATCCAAGACGTCCTCACTGACCGTAAGCTTGACTTTTTCTTTTTAACTGAAACCTGGCAACAGCCCAATGACTTCTCTACACTCAACGACTCCACTCCCCCCGGTTTTGTTTACATCTGCCGTCCCCGTGGCAACGGCCGCGGAGGAGGTCTCGCGGTAATTCACCGCGAGAAGTGGAAAGTCCTGCCCGTCTCTGTCCCTGCATTCAGCTCATTTGAATGCCTTGTTTTTAAGCTTCCTGGCCCCTCACCAACCATCATCGCTACAATTTACCGCCCCCCTAAGCCACACAGTGATTTTATCAGTGAATTTTCTACCCTCCTCACCCTTATATCCACTCTCTCACCTAACGTTATTCTGCTGGGGGACTTCAATATCCATATGGACAATATCAACCTGCCTCTCACCAGAGAATTTGCATCCTGTCTTGACAGCTTTGGACTACAAAATATGATAGATTTCCCCACCCATATCAAAGGCCACTCTCTAGACCTAGTCTGCTGCTCCGGTCTCACCCCCTCCAAGCCCACTGCTGATGTTTTCCCCGCCACAGATCACTCCCTCCTCACTTTCAACGCTGTACTCTGCCTCTCCACAATCAAGTCTCCCTGTCTCATTTCATTTCGTGACATCAAGGACATAGACATTGTCACCCTCTGCTCCCTCATCGATAGTTTTCCGACCACCGACTCTACCTCAAACCTTGATGAACTCGTCACTCTTTACAACACCCGCCTCACCAACACTCTCACCTCTATTGCCCCCCTGAAAACCCGGTCTGTTTCCTTTTCTACATCTGCCCCCTAGTTTACCCCCGAGCTCAGGTCCATGAAAGCCAAAAACCGTCAACTTGAGCGACTATATAAGCGAACCGGTCTCACCATCCACAACGACATGTACACCTCCCACATCACACAATATAAGGACCTAATCTCCCAGACTAAATCCACTTACTACTCCGGCCTCATCCTTTCTAATGAAGGAAACTCAAAAACCCTTTTCTCTGTTCTCAAAAAAATCCTCCACCCACCCAATTCTCTGCCCCCCCACTTGTACTCCACTGAATCCTGCAATTCCATTTTGGACTATTTCAATCTGAAAATCCATTCCATTCATCAGCACCTACATCCCAACGCCCCCCCCTCTCTCCCCACCTGCACTTCCCCCTACTTGTCATCTCTTCTCCAGTTTTCTCCTCCCCACTGCCTCCGAACTCTCCGTTCTCATCCACAAATCTAAGCCCACCACCTGTCAGCTTGATCCCCTCCCCACAACCCTAGTCAAATCCTGCCTCTCCTCCCTCCTCCCCCTCATTACCACCATCATTCACTCCTCACTTTCATCTGGAATAGTCCCTTCACTTTTCAAAACTGCCGCAGTCACCCCCATATTAAATAAACCCGGTTCAGACCCCAACAACTACAGTAACCTCCGCCCCATCTCTAACCTACCTTTCATTTCCAAAATCCTAGAAAAGACAGTCGCCTCCCAACTTCACTCCCGTTTATCCCTCCACTCACTCTACGAGCCTTTCCAGTCTGGTTTCCGCCCCCGTCACAGCACAGAGACCGCCCTCATCAAAATCACCAACGATCTCCTCATTGCAGCTGACTCTGGTTCTATCTCCATCCTCCTCCTCCTCGATCTGAGTGCGGCCTTCGACACCATCTCACACCCCATCCTTCTCAGCAGACTCTCCTCCATTGGCCTCTCCCACACTCCCCTCAGTTGGTTCCACTCCTACCTCACAGGCCGCACCCAGTTCGTACAGCTCAAATCTTTCACTTCAAATCCCTCCCCTGTCACTACCGGTGTGCCCCAGGGATCTGTCCTGGGGCCTCTTCTATTCATCATCTATCTCCTACCCCTCGGCCACATCCTCCGCAAATTCAATATCCAGTTCCACTGCTTCGCGGATGACACCCAGCTCTACCTTTCCTGAAAACCCAATTCCTCACTCCCACCCCCCTCCCTCACCGATTGTCTCTCCGAATTAAAAACCTGGTTCACCTCAAACTTCCTTCAATTAAACTGCAATAAAACTGAAATTCTCCTCCTCAGCACTAAATCCTCACTAGCTAAAGTCAATACCTTCTCTCACCATCGACAGCTCCTCAGTTTCCCCCTCCCCCCAGGTTAAGAGCTTGGGTGTCATCCTCGATAGCACACTTTCCTTCCACTCTCACATCAACACCATTACCCGCACTGCATACTTCCATCTCCACAACATCAACAGACTCCGCCCCTCCCTCACCCCCCACACCACCGCCATCCTTGTTCACAGCCTCGTCACCTCCCGTCTGGACTACTGCAATTCTCTCCTCTTCGGCCTCCCCCACAAGTCCCTCCGTAAACTACAACTGGTCCAAAACTCTGCCGCCCGCATCATCACTAAGACCCCTTCATACCACCACATCACCCCTGTCCTCCAGCAGCTCCACTGGCTCCCCGTAACTCACCGCATTAACTACAAACTCCTCCTGTTTACATACATGGCCATCCACAACCTCGCCCCTCCCTACCTGTCTGACCTCCTGCACATAAACATCCCCACCCGTTCCCTTCGATCCTCCTCCTCCATCCACCTCTCTGTGCCCCCTGCCCGCCTCAGCACTATGGGGGGCAGAGCCTTCAGTCGCTCTGCTCCCCAGCTCTGGAACTCCTTACCTCCCGACCTCCGGAACTGTGACTCTCTCCCCCTTTTCAAATGAAGACTCAAAACCCACCTGTTCCGGACTGCATACTCACTCTGATTCTCTGTCAAAAAATAATCCATACTGTCATATTGCCTTACTTGCCCTATTTATTTTATCTTATTCTGTTGATCCTTCTTTATTATGTCTATTTTATCTTGTGTTTGTATATTTTAACTGTGTGATTTTAATGTATTCTGTTTGTACAGTGTCCTTGAGTGACCTGAAAGGCGCTTTTTTAAATAAAATCCATTATTATTATTATTACTTGTGAGGTCACGTAGAGGGTAGATTTTGAAATGGCTTGTAATGGCTAATCACACTCACACCTGGTGGTGAAATAGGTCCCCTTTAACAGGTCCTGCCTCCTACTATTTTGCACCCATATTTGACACCTAGCAAAATGAAGGCAATGATTGCAATGAATGTTTAGGCTACTTGTTAAACAGTGTTTATGGTAATTGGATGAATTTTTGCTAATCTTAAACTTAAATCAAAATTGGTTGCACCAACATCAATAGGCTACAATGCACCTGCAGTGACCTCAGCCAACCATGCAGTTGACATAAGTACCTTTAACATTACAGGTAAGTGACAAGTAGAAACGTAGCCTAATAGTATCAGTGTTGGACAAGACTATTGCAAAGGCTAATTTAACACTGGTTTGTTTCTTAGCTAATGCTATCTTAATTGTAATCTATACATAGTTATACAGCAGCAACTTAATCATGATCTAAGAATAGTACCTCTCCTTATTGAGTGGGAATCGAAAAAATGATAGATCTGGCTTTTTACATTGCTGATTATGGCAATGTAAAGCCGATCAAAATGCTCTTGATGTAGCGGCCATTGTTGTTGACAGCCAGCTGTAACTGTAAAACATCTGGCTGTTTGAGGGGACTCGTGGGATGGAATTGTGTCTGAAGTGTAACGATGAGGTTGCTCACAGCTTAGGCACAACGGTGGCCTACGTTAGGGACTGTACGATATTTAGCGGGGGGGGGGAGGGCCGGTCGCCAGACGATCGGGTTAAAATTGTTCTGCCTGGCCCTCCCCCCTGGTAATTTTTTTTTTTCCGGGGCCCTCCCCCCGGCTCAAAAAAATTCTCCTAGGCCCTCCCCGCTACGTGAATCAAATAAAATTGGTCGGAAAATGACGTTTACAAGGTTAAAACGGCCACATAAGCACACATACACACACACGGGTACACACGCAGCAAGAGCAGGGGTTTATGCCACGCTGTGCCTTGAACTTGAGAATGGGGACAAGCCTGCTTTTATCAATGTTACGAGACTCCCCCAATAATTTCACAACTTGGCTGATGACATTGTACCTTATAGGCTATTATAAGACAAAACACAAACTACTGTGACTAAGAGCGACTAATGATCACCCTGCGATTCTTGGTCTATGTGGTCAGTGGCGTCAGTTTGGTTTTAGAAGTGGTGGGGACAATAACCATAAGCTTGAGTGTGGTTTGAAAAGTGCTGGGGACCCTTATGTAAGCTATTCATCCATTCAACGCTGCATTACAATATGCTCGATCTACATTCGGCGCGATTGTCAACGGGGGGGGGGGGCGCGATTGTCAACGGGAGCACCGGACCCGCCAGCCGCGGACCCGGCCGCGGACTCAGCCGCAGACTCAGCCGCAGACCCGAGTCCACACACAGCCCGTGTGCATGCTGTGAGGATGTCATCGTGCGCGCCTATCGCATGATTTAGACTTGACGGTTTCGGCAGACAACCCGTTCTCATCCCAACTCGTAATATAGGCCTACCGACGATTTGTCACGCCCGGGGGTGGGTGGGGGGGGGGGTGTTCGTGATTGTCAACGGGAGGGGGGGGACCGCGGACTGATGAAGGGGTTGCGCGATCTTAACTACTGACAGCGGGGGGGGGGGGAATAAAAAAATAAAAAAGGTGCCGGATCCACCGTTGGAGGTGCCGGAACATATTCCGGCGTGTTCCGGCCCAAATTAAGCCCTGGATACTGACGCCAAAGGTACCCTCCCGCGTCTGTGTGAAACGATCTGGGGTCTCATAAACCCGTTCGCGGTGGTATGAGACGAGCAGAGTCTACAGCGTCCGCTCGCAGAGCAGAGTCTACAGCGTCCGCAGTCTACTGTGAAACAATTCACTCCAAAAAGGGTTATGGTTATGGTAAAGGAGACATTCACTTCCTTACAGGCTATCCTATCTTTCATTTAAACATCGAACTCGGCATGAGTCATGACGATTGCCCCCCCATAAAATAATTTTCCTCGGCCCTCCCCCCAGGCCAAAAATATTCTCCTGGGCCCTCCCCTAAGGCTTAAAAAAATTATCCTAGGCCCTCCCCCCCTGACGACCGGCCCTCCCCCCCCGGTAAATATCGTACAGTCCCTTAGTAGATAGCGAGACGATAAAGGGCCATCTAGTGGTCGATAAGAATATGGTTGAATTGGGATTACATGATGTGCCCAGGCATTCGAGGTTTTGCATGAAATTATATTTATTTATACAAGTTTTGTTTAATCCTATGTGGCCTTATTGGCTTGAATCAAGCCTAGAATGTTGAGGTGGCTTACTAAAATGGCGTCCATTCAGGCTGAGAACGTACTTCACCGCCCTGACGCAACTGATCCATCTTGCTCCGCTCTATTATCTTTGGTCATAACCAAAGATAATAGAGCGGAGCAAGATGGATCACTGGCGTTGACACCAATGAGGTACGCTCTCGAACTCTATGGGCGCCATTTTAGTAAGCTCCCGGAACCCGGAAGTCTGACAGGAGTGCTGCAGGCAGCAGGCGGAGGCTGGCGTTCACCGTCGTGGGAAAATGCCCTGTATCTTTTAAATACAAATGTGTCCACAGTCATGGTGACTAGATATGTTTGTCCCTATAAAACAATGATAAAAAGTGGCTATAATAATAAAAAGCTTTGTGTGGATCGCGACCAAGACGAAGGCATGGATATTTCTTTTTTAGTTCATCCGTGAACTTGCATTTACGTTTCGGCTTAGCTGCAGAGATGCCGCCGGTACCTGCGCTCTCTTTGATAAACAAGGAAGCTGCTCGCCCACTGAGGTGCAGACTGACCAATTAAAAGCTCACAGAAAAGGCTATCGACCAATGACGGCACTCTACAGTCAGACCGTATGCAGGTAACTCCCCCTACTCACTGCCACTCAAAGCAAAGCCATCGGCTGTTTGAGGGGACTCGTGGGATGGAGTTGTGTCTGAAGTGTAACGATGAGGTTGGCCCACAGCTTAGGCACAACGGTGGCCTACGTTAGTAGATAGCGAGACGATAAAGGCCATCTAGTGGTCGATAAGAATATGGTTGAATTGGGATTACTTGATGTGCCCAGGCATTCGAGGTTTTGCATGAAATTATATTTATTTATACAAGTTATGTTTAATCCTATGTGGCCTTATTGGCTTGAATCAAGCCTAGAATGTTGAGGTGGCTTACTAAAATGGCGTCCATTCAGGCTGAGAACGTACTTCACCGCCCTGACGCTACTGATCCATCTTGCTCCGCTCTATTATCTTTGGTTGTGCCTAAGCTGTGGGCCAACCTCATCGTTACACTTCAGACACAACTCCATCCCATATTCAAGTTTGATTAAAAGTAGCTGCTTCTTAACCGTCCGCCTTCCTCTGTGTGCGCGCGTGGAGCAAATGCCGTAGCAGGCGAATCTTGTAGAAGAATGTTCTAGAATGTTCCAGGCCATCAGCCCAGTGCCTGGGTTGTTGCAACCCAGTTAATTTGACCCAACTAGTAACTCAGCAGCTGGGTAGAATTTAGGTACCCAACACAGTTAGAATAACTCAACAGAATGACCCAGCAGTTGAGTTAAGAAAATAACTCAGCATTTTTAGAGTGTAGCTACATCAATGCATAGAACAACACTGCCACCTACTGGTTGAGGAGGGCGGGCCATTTGTGAATCACGAGCTATTTGCTTGTGGATTTGTGTGGATCTTCGACAAGAATGTCTCAAAATTCGTAAGTGAGGAAAGAGATACGTGTGCGTGAGTAATGATCCACAAATGCTGAATCACACTTCACAAGCAGAATTTTCAGTTTTGCAAATGGCTTTTTTGTTTTTACAAATGGAAAATTGTGTATTTACAAAAACACAATATATTTACAAGTACACCCGTATTTGTAAAAACCAAAATACAAGTTACAAATTAGAAATGTGTATTTGTGGATAGCAAAACACGTGTGCACATCAAAAATATTTGTAGATCACCCTCTGTGCGTTTACAGGTATTAATGAGACAAATTTAAGCCCATAACCACCCCCTCTGCAACACACACACACTCAAGCACACCATGCTGCTCATCCTCAACCTATACGTCTCCTACATCTACATTCATTATTTTATGTACCTAGATATTTGAGAATTCAAGAGAAAGAAAAAAACACATGGAAACCTCAGCCACTCTTTATTTTTTTATCATTTGGATAAATGACTTCCATATCAACAATGATTTCCAATACTGTGGCTATTGTGATTTATTGATACTTTCTATCAGGAGGTGTTGATGTTTTGAAAATCAAGTAGAATGTAAATAATTGATATATCTACATATGGATGTACATATGTGTCTCTATGTACACATACATGTGTGTGGTGTATGTTGTTTGTGATTAAAATGTAACTGCCGCTTTATGTGCTATTGAGAAATCCTTCAGAAATGATATACAGTATATATATATATATATATATATATATATACTTGTGGAGAGGGAGTACGCAGTAATTATTTTACAATGGCAGAATTAGTTTAGAAATCATGAATCAATGGGTTTCCAAATCAAAACAGAGAGACGTAGCAGCTAACACATTAGTACAATCTATGCCGTGCGGTGAAGACTCCCCACCACATACTTTACTACAGAATATCAGAATATCAGTATCCTCTCCTCCCGGAACAGCATCTGTCTATAGTACATACAGGTTATCGTAGAGAATGCTTACACATTACTTTGGATGCCTTTTCCTTAGGAAAAAGAAATCAACAACTTTACCATGCAAGGAGGTAACAGCGTTATAACATAAACTTAATAAATAGTAAATAATAAATAATACATAATGATAATAAGTGGTAGGACATGTTGTTGTAGAGCTGGAGATTGCAGGTGTAAATTCATGTAATGCTAAATGTTTGGAATAATACCTTGTCAATTGACTTCATGTACTAAGCATTACATTTTTCAATCAATCAATAAATAAATAGTAATTTAATTGGTTTATCATGCAAGTTGAATACCCATTCATAGCTATCCTGATGATATCCCTAAGTATTCATCGACTAATAGAATAATTGATTATATTTTTGCCTCAATGTGCAGAATCCCTCAATCCAAAAAGTATTATTATTATTATCTTTATTATTATAACTATGCTGTAATGTTGTGGTGATTTTCTCTCAAAAAAGACGATTCATGCTCTGCAGAGGTTTCACTACAATTTAGTATTTTCCAGAAACCTCAAATTTGAATTATGTAAATTAAATGATATGCTGCATATACGACGAATGAAGAATGAATGATTCATAATAAACAAAAGAGAATCCAAGGTAACACATGAAGGACTTGACTTTGCATAGAAGAGCGGCAAATTGCTTCAACAACAATAGAGCCCCAACAGCCCCACCCCAGGAAACAGTAAGTAGTACATCATCAACTTCCAGGAAAACCAATTGAAACACTGACATGTATAATCATCTTCCTCCAGCAAGCATGGTGGTTCCCTAGAAACCACTGCCGTGTCCTCACCGGAGATCCAAGGTCACTCTTTGCCGTTGCCAGGAAAACCTAGTCTGTGAGGTCCAGTGACCACGACTGTTCTGTGCTCTGCGTCTGGACGTCGGCGCTGGAGCGGCGAGACGAGGCGCTCTCGCTGTTCTCCCTGCTCTCCATGGACCCCCCGCCGCCCCCCAGCAGGCTCTCCAGGCTGGTGTGGCCCACTCCGCCGGGGTCGTCCAGAAGGGTGGGACCGTCCAGGACATCCAGAGGGTTCAGTCCCCGAGGCTCTGCGCCCGGGGAACCCACGGCGAGCTTCCCCAGGAACGTGGGTGGGGATGCGGGGATGGAGGAGGTGGAGGAATGGGCGGTGGAGGGGTGCGAATTGTACCGGTGGAGCCGGCCGGAGGCCTGCAACGCCAATGTACGACCACGATGGGGGTCGGGTGGGGCGAGGGCGGGGAGTTCCCTGTGCATGTCCGCAGCGCAGGGCTGGGCGTCTGGGGGCTGGGGTAGAAGCTGCTGCTGGTGGTGCTGGTGGTGGTGGTAGGAGCTGGGGAGGGGGGTGAGCAGGCTGGAGGTAGATGTGGGGGCGCTGGATAATTGACAGGAGTATTCACCACTGCCTCCTCCGCCACCCTCATGCTGCAGGAACAGGGATGGCTGGGACTGACTGATGGCCATAGGGCTTGTGCTCAGAGGCCGGCTCTCAGAGTCTCCATGCCCAGGATGGGACGCCGGGCCCGGGTTCCCGCACTGGAAGACCGGGCAGATGCCCAGCAGGGACGAATCTCCGTGGGATGGGTCCATGGAGGGATGGGTCCATGGAGCCGGGGGACCGGGCGCTACGGCCTGGCGGTGGCTGGGCCTGGCTTCCACAGAGTCCAAGGGATGGGTGTGGAAGATGTTAGCAGCTCCTGGGCTGGGGGACTGGGGCTGGTGGAGTCCCTCGGAGAGGGTCCCGGTGGCTCCGTTGAAGCCCCGCTGGACAATGTGCGGTGGTGGGTGGACCAGACGGCTGATGTTCTCTACGCTGCCAGCCTCACAGTGGAGGTGAATGCCGGAGAGGGGGCCGTAGGACAGGCTGCTGGGCAGACCAGAGGCAGGGTTGGGGGGTGTCTGGACAGCGTGGGGATGAGAGGAGAGGGCCGGGCTGTGGTGGTGAGCAGTCATCTGGAGCTGAAGGAGGAGCATCATGTGGTGCAGGTCCTTGGAGAGCTGGGATACCTCCTGGTTTAACGTGCCCATCTGAGGACAGAATTCAAATTAAACTTTGTTAGTTCACTACAGTGACTTACATGTAAACCACGTCCACTGCCATGCATGGTGACCACACCCATTATGTTGACCTTGCTTCGTGAAGTATATAAAATAATATATAAAGAAATATAGTAAAAATCGAAATACAACAACACGATTTCCCAAAGTCATGACTTGCAATCTCATGAAATATCTCCCGTTAATGTAAAAATTCCACAAAGTGTGTGTGATCCAGTGCCAGACGATTCCATTGTCCACTCAGAAGTACCTTGTGTAAACTTCACAGCAAAGCAAAATTCGCCAGAAGATCCCTAAAAAAGGCAAGTAGGCAAAAAATAACAATAACATTTATGCCTTAAAATGGACAGGATCTGGACAGACTTAGGGCTTAGAATAAAATAAAATAAACAGTAAAGACCATCTCCGATACAAGAGACCACACGAGTAGCACGCTACTTTCATGATAATGCAGTATTTTCTCTGAGGATAACGTATAAATAATATTGTTATTTATGATGGTATATGTATGTACATAGGGATATTGATATACTTACATATAGGTGTATAGCTGGCAAAGTGTGAGTGTTGAGTCATAAAATGTATAAAGCTGAGTCACGTTGGTGTATGGTATCAACAATGGCGTCTTTATTAATTAATGTTTTACCATTTAAACTGGTCGTTCACAGAATACAGCGATTTGTCCTCATTAGGTCGCTTGCAGATGGGGCAAAAAATACATCTGGTGAAATCAAACTTTTTAAGATGAATCTTAAAAACTCTTCTACGTGGGGGGGAGTGAAACAATTCCCAGCAGGGTTTCCAAGACGGGATTCATACGCAAGCTCTAAGAGGGAGTGTGTGTAAACTGACGCAACTAAGCCAGGGAACAGGCAGCAACGTGGTGGGACACAGGGGACAGAGATTGTTCTCTGTGCCCCCATTTCTTCCCGTGAACTATTTCCTTTCCGGTGTTTCCTGTCATCATCGTGGTGTTTTTTTTCTTCTTCTCGAAGATGCCAAGTCAGCAGCAAGTTTGAGCATTGTGCTGCGCTGCAGAAACAACCCGCTGATTAATGAATACCTGCTTCAGATGTCACCTGCCGGGATACCATCTGCCGTCGCCCACGGCGCAACCACACTACCCCGACTCTTCTTTACATAGCGGTGCTGCGGAGTGATGCAGGGGGAATGTGTCTGTCTGTCGGAAAATGATCGCCCTATGGATCCATGGTCTTTAGTTTAAATGTACCATGTCTGATGTTACTATGACACACTGCCACTTGTAAACATGTTTACACTTGTAAACAAACTGTTTAGATTTATTTGTCGTTTGTTCTGTTTCCTATAGTTACTTTTCACTCTGTCCAGTAAGTTAGTAGGTTGTGCATCGCTGACGTCAAAGTCGCTTTGACGTGAGGTAGGGGTTGGGCATCTTGCTCAAGGTGGCCTCCAGGTAGGTCAGGTAGGTATGTAGTGTTTTTTTTTACATGGGCCTATGCAGTGAAGAATTGTGTTAAACTGCAGAAGAAGAGTTTGTATGAATGAAGAGATGTTAAACACAAAGTTAAAGGGCAACCGTCAACATGTACATAATCGCAAATCCTGCGATCCACACAGTTCCTCTTTAAGTTAAAGGGGTAGTAAGGAATTTTGGACATAGGACCTCATTTCCAAGTCAGCCAGTGTGTTATTTATCACTGGAGACGTTTTCAACAAATTTCATGCAGTCCTTCTAGTTGCACAGTTCGCTGGTGCTAAGCTAGCGCAAGTCAACGGTATCGACTAGCCTGGCAATAAAAACAGTCTAACCCACTCCACAGTACACCCAAGGCAAATCAATTATAACACCAGACTATCGATGTAAATGTGTGTTGATAGAATAATGTTAGAAATAAAACCAACCTCGCATTGCATGAATCATCGCAGTTTGAGGGACTAGTTTCTCAGCAGCAGCAGAATTTTACTTTGCTCAGGTTATTTGTGCAATAACCAAATCTCAACAGCAGAAAGTAAACAGAGAGGCGCGTGACAGAAGCGCGGACACCTAGTAGTAGCGGGATTGAATCATTGGATTGGAAACGAACGACTAGGCAACATGGTGATTCAGTGTGCATTTAAAAATTGTAACAATAAAAGCTTGCCCTTTGTGCATCCATCTCGATCAGATCTTCATCCGTGTATTCCGGCTCGTAGAGGTACGGTTCGCTGGATACAACAAATTCCTCATCAACGTCTTCAAAAGCAGGCACATCGGTATCTCCTTCAAACGTGGCCATGTCTTGTTTATTGAATAGGCTAATTCACTAATACAATTCCTTTGTGCACTGTAGGCTACTCTGAGTCTGTGGTTCTGAGCAATGACAGCGGCAGGTAAACAAACTATTATAGAGCCAGTAACCTCGGTAATATCACTCCGCCGCTGCCAAAGCCTACTACCAGGAAGTATAACGCTGCTGCTTCTATCAACAGACATTTACATCGATAGTCTGGCGTTATAATTGATTTGCCTTGGGTGTACTGTGGAGTGGGTTAGACTGTTTTTATTGCCAGGCTAGTCGATACCGTTGACTTGCGCTAGCTTAGCACCAGCGAACTGTGCAACTAGAAGGACTGCATGAAATTTGTTGAAAACGTCTCCAGTGATAAATAACACACTGGCTGACTTGGAAATGAGGTCCTATGTCCAAAATTCCGAACTACCCCTTTAAAGGGCCCCTATAGAGCGTAACAGTGACCGCCCCTTTTTTAACAGCTCCGGTGCCGGAAGTAAATTTCCCATGCATTTATCTCGTCCACTTTTCGTAGAATCCTTATAAAAAGAGTATTACGCCTTTAACCAAGCCAATCGTTCGTTATGGTAGTCGTGACCATATTAAGTATGATTCGGGCATAAAAAGAATTTGGAAAACGGAAGAAAAGCCAAAGGTACAAGACTGTGTACATTATTTGTTGACCGAGTGAGGAACTACTCATCCCGAATCAAACATAATATGGTCACGACTACCATAACGAATGATTGGCTTGGTTAAAGGCTCTTTAACCACTCTTTTTATAAGGATTCTACGAAAAGTGGACGAGATAAATGCATGGGAAATTTACTTCCGGCACCGGAGCTGTTAAAAAGGGGGCGGTCACTGTTACGCTCTATTTTCCCACTGGGTGTGAGTGTGATTAGCCATTACAAGCTATTACAATAAAATCTACTCAATAGTGACAGCACCTGGGAGTATCGTCCCAGATGTAAGATTAATAGATCAACCACCTACCAGCCTATATCCAGTAGACTGTACCAACTAGTAGGCTGATTTAACATGACAATGGCTTGTAATGGCTAATCACCAGTGTCGGACTGGCCGCCGAGAGAATCGGTTGATTCCCCAAATGGCTGGTCTAATTCACGGCCGGTCAGCCTCTCTGGCATTGCACACTATGCAACAAATAAATAATTATGTTTAATTGGAAATAATTTCAGTGAAACAGCGAGTGCTCAGTGCAATTGAGTCGTGTTGGGATTTAGGTTTGTCTACATTTCGTTGACTTCTTCTCCAAAAAAAGAAGAAACAATGAGATCTCCAAGCTAATGTTACCAAATGTCAAAAAAATAACACATGGACCGCCTTAGTGCTAGGTGACCGTCAGCCCAGATGTAGCAGTAGCCAGGTAAGGTTAAGGTTTGCAATTTAATGTAGGCATTGGAAAAATGACAGCCCAGTGCAACACTAAAGTGATACAGTAGATTATATAGTAGTGATATGGATTGATCCTGGTCCAAATCTAGATTTATATGCGCAACATTTCCCTCTACAGGTTAAACCCATGCAATTGCATGCGTTAATTGCTACTGGCAGTTTTGGCTTAACAGGTAACATCAATGTGGAGACAGCGAATGTCTGAACAACAAAATATGAATCTAAAAATGATAATGTTTTATAATTTTCTTTTAAATAGTGGGCGAGGACTAACTCAAACAGGGTGTTTGGTTTTCCTTTCAATGTGTTGTGGGGGCATCATGGGTACCTTCAGGTTGAGCTGAGAGATGCTGTGCTTCACCTCCTCCGTCTCCAGCAGTAGCGTGGCGTTGGCCTCCCTGGACCCTGGGGACCATGAACACAATCCCACGTCACCATGGGAACACAAGTCATATGATCACTGCATTAGACTACATAACGACTGCCTCATGTCCATGTCGACATGACATGGACATGGCCTTAGTGGTTTTCTATCCATGCTAGTGTTTTTTAAAAAGTTATTCATCCACATGATCCATCCACACTAACCACTTAGTTATTACAAGGTGAGACCTACATTTTTAAATTGGAAATCTCTTGCTTTAGTGTGGACATGGCTCCTTTCTATTATAAACTGTCCCACCAATTGTTCCTAAGATGAGCAATAAGACTTATGGGAAGGCAGCGTTTAGTGTCTACAGTCTTCGCTGTCCTGTCAGAGGAACTGAGGAACACTCTCAAATGTATCTTTTTGTACTGTTATTTGACTTTTTTTTAAAATTTCTTGTTGGTTTTGTTTCCCCCGTGCGACACTTAGTATTGCTGTTGTGCCCTCAAACACAGCAATGGGTGAAGACTTACTACCGACCGACCCCAGGGATGCCTGAAGGTCACCCCCTACGTCCCGCTCCACCTCCCTATCTGCTCCCCCAGCCCCACCCCCAACCATCTGGAGCCCAGGCGCGACACAAGGCCCCCCCCTGCAGGCACGTCCTACCTGGGGTGCCGCCAGGTGCGCCGGCCTTGGGCCCACTGTGCTCCACGTTGAAGTGGAAGGAGCGCGCGTTGTCCTCGATGCCGTCCACAATCCTGGCAGGGGAGAGAGAGGAGGAGGAGGAGGAGGAGGAGGAGGAGGAGGAGGACATGGTGTTAATGTAACAGTAGAGTCTTTTCAATTATCGAGCCGAGCATGGCCAAGCGAACCCAAGGCACTGGCAGACGATCGCCTGGGGTGGGGGGGGGGTTCAACCCGGGAGGGAGTCGTCTGGATGGTGGGTCACCTGAGATGCTACCCTACGTCCAGGTTGTAGTGCTGCCGGAGTGAGCCGTTGATACATTATGAATATGGACGCCCGCTGATGAGATCTGTTGAAAAATTCAGTGGGAGCAGAGACGCAATCTAATCGAAGCGGCCACTTTGTACTTCGAGGATACACTCGAAGGTGAGCGGGCAACTCGGGGATCTCTTTATTTATCTGTTTTTAAACTCCATTTAACAAGGTTAAATCTCATTAAGATTTTTTTTTTAATCCAAAAAGAGTGACCTGGACAAAAATTGCCATTAAAAAACAGGGTTAGGGTCAAAATGACAGATGACGACAGTATGGCAAGTTAAATAAACACTGACAATAATACATTAAAAGTCAAGTGCAAGGACAAGGACTGTCCCGTTCCAGGGTCCTCAACATCGAGGAAGTAAAAAGAGCCCGTTTTAGATCATTCTGAAGGTGGTTCCAAGGGGAAGGTGCAGGATAACTAAAACGTGTCTTCCCTAATTCTGTCCTGACATGGGGAACAGTCTCTCAATCTGACTATCTTAGTGAATATGTCTTATCGGTGTCTGGTTCGCATCACAGGTCGGGGTGATACCGTACTGAGATCCTGAGATGAGTTGAAGGGATATTCCACTCCCATGCAACGTTATCCTCATTTAACAGGTCGAAGCGCAAATGATTAAAGTCTCACTCACTCTGCGGCCAGCTATCTAGTAGCAGTAACTTCTAAGTCTTCTTAGCAGAGGTCAACATCAACATGGGTTTGTATTTCTCTTCACTTGTTAGGGTTAGGGTTATTTAGATAGACCGTTTTATGCAAAGCGACTCCCAGTGAATTCAGATTCATGTCATTATGGAGCAGTAGTAGTAGGGATTTACGGCCATCTGTATCATGAAGTGCAAAGAGAGATTGACTGTACAGCCCAAAGCACATGGCCGTATCGGCACAGATGCAGAATAATATTTTAGAATTTTTGCATCCAAAATAGACTTGAGTCCTATATGAAGCGAGCAGAAAAATACAGCCCGCTACACTCGTGCTTTGCTTTGTGAAAACAATAAGATTGAATAGATAGATTTTGTGTCGCACTACAAATATAGTGTTCTTTAGGCTTAAGACAGTCAGTCAGTCATTAAGTAGGGCTGTGTGATATGGCCAAAATCTTCTATCCCTATGTAGGTCATTTAATATCTCAATAATATAGAGATACAATATAGAATGCTTTCTGGTAATTAATTAAAATAAATTAAATAGTCAATATAAAATAACTACATGGTAAAGTCTATTGTTGTATACTCCTGTGTGAGTCAAATACTTGACAAATGAAAAGCACTTAGTATTTTGTAATTGTTTTCATCACTTTACTGTAATGCAGCCTTTAAAACCAGGAAACACTTATGCCATATTATGATATCTAATGCAATACAAAGCAAACAATATCCAAAATCTAAGACGATATCTAGTCTCATATCACAATATTGATATAATATCAATATATTGCCCTAAGTCAATCAAAGTAAACTAGAGGGTGCATATTCTGAAGAAAATATGTGTAAATAGTGCAGTGTTTCCCAACCTTTGGGTTGGGATCCCACTTTTGACGCCTGTGCAGCATATGGGGTCGCAGGAGATTGCTGACTATAGATATTGACAGGACAACGATATTACGAGCAGATGTTGGTTGCGTTAAAAGTGTGGGTACGCAGATTAACAACGGCCCCATGTTGTGTTAAGGCAATTACACTCATAATACAAATCCCTGCATATAGCTTTTCCCAAAACAAATAAAAGTCAAGCTTTTTTTTCTCCAAAGGGTTTTTTTTCTCCAGTACCTGGGACTGAGATCAGGCGGAGCGAAGCACGTCACCGTGGGGATGAGGAGGTTGGTGGGCTTCTGCTCCCCACCTGGCTCCCCCTGGGCCACCTTTGTTGCCGACGACCCGGCGGCAGGGGTGGCCGCGGGAACCGCGTGCTCCCTCTTCGCCGTGAGCTGCGGCGTGAGGCTCTGGGCACGCACGCCGCGGCTGAGGTTGGGCGAGCGGCAGCGGCGCAGGGCGTTGAACTGCCGCAGCTCGTCACCGAGCAGGTTGCCCAGGGAGGTGCGTCGCACAGGACTGCTGAAGCTGGGCAGCAGCAGGTTTCGGCGGGTACGCAAGGACACGGGCGACAGGCCAAAGAGCTCCGGCTCCTCGGGGCCACAGCCGCCGCCTTTGGTCTCCACGATGGACGGCAGCTTGTGTTCGATGGAACTGCGTGAGTTCTGACACACGGGGAAAGACGTGACATGAAAATGAAGCGCTTTTTAGAAATGTTTCCTGAGAGATGTTGATGGCCGAGAGAGGGTTAAGCTTCTTCGACACTTATAGCATAACGCCACGGTTTGTGCTGTATTTCATATTCAATATTGCTAATGATTTCCCTCATACACAATGAAGGTAGCCTACTATCTTAAAAAGAAAGTTTCACAAAGTTGGTGTGGATTGTAACCATGGGGATAACATGTCCCGCCTCCTTCCTAGAACTCAGCCCAAAACTTTTAAAAATCTCATAGTGTTCAAATTTGAGCTGAAACTGGGGGTCCACTTGAGCCGGTTGCACACCAGACGAGCCACAGAGCATCACATTTTAGGTGTTGTTCAGTGTTTAATTTAATGGGTAGCAATGGACGGCACTGCAATGGCATGCCAGGGTTTTGAGCAGAGCTGGAAGTTATATCGCATTTGGTTTTTTTTGGTCATCTTATCTAGTACAAGTTGTCAGCATAAACTGTTATCAACATATGAATTAACATTAACGTTATGGTGGTGCGAATAGGACATCAGTCATCAATATGCACTAATGTAACTTCAGTAACTTTATTGAATAGGCAATCTACCTAGTTTATACACTACTGCAGCTGCAGTTGTCCCCGAAAATGTCCCCAAAAGATATTAGATTTCCCGCTTGCTCATGAATATTAAATTCCAGACAGTTAATTAGTCTTGTGTCTATCTGATAGGCTGAATAGGCAAAATGTAAATATATATAAAACGAAACCCAATAATATGTTATTTCAGCAATCATAACATCAGATATTTTGTTGATATATGGACCACCAAACTACAAATATTCCCTATTTTCATTTCAGAAAACTGGTCACGTTACCCAAAAGGCATAAAGGCATTGCTTCCCCACAAACAGTTTGCACCGAATAGATCGTGTTGGCCAAGGACTGTCATTTCATTATTTTTAGGGGACATGGGGGACGGGTGTGGTGTGGAATGAGGGAAGGGGCAGAGTAATAAAAATGGTGCAGAACTCACATGTGACAGTCTGGGTGACCTTGTAAACCGGGTGAGTCCCTGTCGTGACAGAACAGAAAACAAGAGAGGCATTCAATAAAACACAGTTACCGGCAATTGTCCTATAGGTAAAAAGAGAGATGTCCCCAGAACACGCTCCGTGCACGAGCACGCACCCACACACACATGTGCACACACCCGAAATCTCTCTGTGGGAATAATTAGCGGTGTAAAGTTTTTAAACAGCTCTTTTTCAGAAAGAAATTAAGACACACTCGTTTTTGGGATTTATTCTTGAGCTGTTGCCATAAAAACTCCCCTAGAAACGAGTTTCGTAGGCCTATGGGCCATTATCCCCAAACAAGCCGTTTCCAGTTTTGCAGTCGTTGCTATGCGAGCTGAATTCTGTAATTGATCCTTCTTTGGCGACATGCAGAGGGAAGCTGCCTTTTTCCAGCTGCTAGCAATTTGTTACAATTACCAGCTGGAGGGATGAGACGGCAAACAGAGGCGTCCGTAAAGGCCTTCCCTGGTGTACCGAATCTGTTTAGCCTCAGACAGCGGGACCTGATGGATCTAAACCGTGAATAGCAGTGATCTTATCGTTGGCGAAAAACACACAAAGCTAACACCACTAAGATAATCCACCTTGACACAGGAGACCGATTGAGGACAAACGACAGACGCGATAATCGTCAATCATGCGTGTTTCTTCAAAGCAAACAAGTTTGAAAAAGTAAAAGGATTATCGAGAGGGAACAGAACAACACTTTTGCAGAACATTATGTTTTTTGTATTCCTCTATAATTGGACTAGTGGATGCGTGAGGCTTGCTGTTTTATTTCCCTTTGTATAAATGACATTTTCTGTCCGATTAAATTATCTCTGTGGAATATTGGCTAAATTGAACATAAACATGAATTACTAAGGCAATAACACCACCATTATAAACAAGCACATTTCTATTGGCTCTATCTCTCTGTTGTACTCTCCCGCACAATTTCTGGATGTTCGGGGTAATATCTAACGCCTCTCACCCATTGGAGCTAAGTCGGATTAAAGCATTTAGGGCCTCCATTCGCTGAATGCTAATTTAAACATAAATGATTCATTTAGAAAGCAGGATTAACATTTTCATTTTCAATGTCCTTTTTTCATGATTTTAAACCATAGGTCCATGTTGTGTTAAAATAAAGACTATAATATCTGTGTAAAAAAACCAACACCGACAGCATCAACTTGTGTGGGTTTGATTAATGTAGGGCTCCTGGTTGTTGCCAGGGTTGTGGGCCCCTGTGTTTCAGCAGATGGTCTGAGGGAACTCAAGGGCCCATAGTGGCTCCGCAACAGATCTTTATTCAACATCATCACATCTGTGCCAACTAATTAACAAGCTGACTGGTTAATCAACCAACTGACTGACTAACTAACTGACTCTAACCGAGTAACACACTCTATACCTCATCGTATGTGTGGTTAAACACACTACATTACAATGGATTTGGAACAACGATGCTGAGAAGTAGTGTGGAAATAGACTACTCTTTGTGTCTTCATTCCACTTTTAAAATAAATTCATGAATTCAAGTCTTTGCTTACTTCATAAATTGCCATGGGTAAATAAATGGTACTCTGCTCCACCCCATAATAAACAGGGGGACTTTGATAGAGCGCCAATCAGTTTTATTTATGCTGATTGAACTATGCTGATGAAACTATTTGTTTTGTGTGTTATTTGTTTTGTGAGAGAGACAGAAGGGCAATGTACATGTGACTAATACTCTATTACGTCAAATAAAAATGCTTATGCTTTAATGCTTGTTTGCTTAACTTTTGAATTTGTGTGTATGTGTGTGTGGGGGTCTGGTGTGTGTGTTTGTGTGTGTGTGTGTGCAGGCATATGGTCACTGTGGCATGAACACACCATGTGTGTCTATCCCACATCATCACCATGACAACCAGGCATGTGCACAGCCCTAGATCTTTTTGATATTAAATGAGACTTTTTTAAAACATCTTTTATCTTCAAAACAATGATTCTGAAATGTAAAGGATCATTTAGATATATTTTGTTTATCTATTTCTTATTATATCTTCTCTCAGTTCCTGTGTCTTTCCTGTGCATTATGTAGAGTGGTTGGAATACTCCATACATATCCTCATTCTTTAAAAAGAGATGAGGATAGTTTAAGGCGAGTATGAATATTTCAGACGGCGCTAAATTTAAAACGTTGATTTCGTAGGGGGCTCAGATTAAGGTTGAAAGTCATGATTGAACATTTAGAAGTGCAGTAAAGACATGCTGTGCATTAGGTGGTAGTGGGGGTTATGTGGTTATAGAATGGACTCCAGTGACTTGGAAAGTACTCTCATGTATGTGTATGAGAGTGCATTCTGTAATAGTTGTACCTTTCGCTATATTGTAATGTATTGTATTGTAGTATAATATAGTATAGTATAGTATAATAGTATAGTATAGTATAGTATAGTATAGTATAGTGTAGTATTGTATTGTATTGTATTGTATTGTATTGCATGAAGAGGCAAATCAGGGCATGCATGCATGCGTGATGGCGGGTGCATGCTTGTATGTCAGACCTCGTCCTGGCTGCCCTGCCGCAGGTTGTATGTGAGGTTGTGGTGGATGTCGGAGGTGAAGACACTGGCGTATTCAGGGTACAGCTCCAGCACGTCCTTGAGCGCCCTCACGCTAATGTACTGGAGGTCACAGTAGGTCAGTGCTTTGACGTCCGCGTTGGTCTTGATCACCTGCTCCGTGTCGGGCAGGTCCGAACCAATCAGATCCCCTTTACCTGCAGGATGATGTCAAGATCATTCCTCGTAAACAACAAGACAGCTAGGGTAAAAATGCTACATGATGCTAAGTGCTATTTTTTAAGTGCCAGGACGTACAAACACTATGAATGACTAGCCCTTAAGAACAGATATGCAGCTCATGCAGTCTTAGATCCGTTTGAATTAGGTTTACCAAATGAATAGCTCAAAACACAAGTTACTTCATATACTCACCAGCAGCAGGATATCATGCAGTTCCTTCTTCAACAAGACAAAAATGTAACTTGGGGGTCAGGTAGGGGGTGAGAGCATCTTGCTTAAAGATGCCTACAGGTACGTGGACATTGGGGATCAAACCCAGAACCTTTCAGCTGGGAGTCGAACACACTAACCACTACACTACCCTGCTCCAATTATGCTAATATTTTTCCACTCGAATGTTCCACCTCTGTCTCAACACCGAGTCATCTCTTCCCATTCCCTCAGTGCTTTGGTTGCTAGGAGACAAAACATCCACCCTCACTCCTCCCTTCCCCTCCCCGTGACCCCGGACCCCGCGGGCGACCTTACCCAGTATGGCGAGTACCATGCCGTCTCTCAGCACCTCCAGGGACCCCGAGCAGACGAAGTAGTTGGCATGGAGGGCGTCACCCTGTCGGATGAGGTACTCGCCGGGGGCGCAGAAAGATGTCTTGATGTGCAGGGAGAGAGAGCGCAGGCAGCCACGGCTGGCGCCCTCGAACACGGGCAGCTGCAGGATGTCCTTATTCAGGTGCATGGCGATGTCTGCGCGAAGCTCGTCGGGGAAGTCGTGGAGGAGCTGGGGAGTTAGAGGTCAAAGGTGCATGTAGTATATGTTTATCACTCACATGTTTAATGTTTTTAATAAGAAGCGTAGTTGCATATACTTTTTTAACCAAAACTATTCTTTTAAATCTTACTGCGGCCACCGGATGGGAATCACTGGGTGAGGGTTCAGAGGTGAGGGGTCAGGGTGTGGTCATCGTACCTCGTTGGCATCGATGCCATTGTTGACGGACCAGGTGGTCTGGAAGTACTCCAGCATGCGCTGCTTGAGCTGCTGTGGCAGGCGGTGGACGCGGATGAAGTCCTTCAGGTCCTTCATGCGTGTGTGGTACAGCGACCGCCGCGAGTACATGCGCTGGATGATGGCCGTCACGTTGCCGAACACCACGGCGTGCATGAGCGCTGCACACGGGATACACGTACAAGAAATCAAAAACGTGAAGGAGGAGCCGTCACATGCTACTTTCTAATATAAGAGAAAAAAAAATCCTGCAGTTTTTTCACAAATCCAATGACGTCAGTATTCTATTCATGATGTATAAAGATAAAGTACTTTACTGTACTTTATGAGCTGTACTGTAAGATTACATGGGGAATGTAAAAATGTTTATGTTTACATTTTGTCATGACGTTTTTATCTAAAGCGGTGAGGCTGAGAACAATCAAAGCATACGATAAAAAAATAAACTTTCTAAAAAAACAACTGGGCAGTGTCTAGAGTAGCTTAACAGTAACGTCTGCGTGACCTTCTGTTTAAGTTTAGTCGAAAATGTTCCTTGCTTAGACATTTAAAACTATGGCTGCCGTGCGTTCACACTATGTACCATAGATCTACCCTCCTAAACGGAAAATGTTAAGATTAATTTGGAGGAGGAAGGGAGTCTGCTGTCGGATCCTGACTCATCGCCTTACTGATCCACCAATCACGACGACCTCTGGAGACACCGAGGGGGACGCGGCCAATATGTCCCACGTCTGACTTCCTGCTGGGGAGCTGCCAGACACCCGGTAGGAAGAGGAAGACAAAGACTTAGGGGAGAAAGATGGAAACGAGGCTTTTACGTACCGCCGATGAGCATGGTGCAGACGGAGAAGATCTTCTCTGCATCCGTGTTGGCGCACACGTTGCCGAAGCCCACGCTGGTCAGGCTGCTGAGGGTGAAATAGAGCGCGGCAATGTACGAGCTCCGCACCGACGGACCCCCTGCTGTGCTGTTGGCAAACGGCGTTTCCAGGCGCTTGCCCAGCTCATGTAGCCACCCTGGTGAGGCGGGGGGGGGTGGTTAGTGGTGTACGTTTCGTCATTAGTAACTTGGCGGTCTGACTATGGGTACCCTCAACCATGCTGCTATGCTCTTCCCTCAATGGGTAGAGCATGGCATTAACATTGCTAGGGTTAGGGGTTCGATTCCCACTGGGACCACCCATGCTAAAAATGTATGCACCCACGGCATTGTAAGACACTTTGGATAAAAGCGTCCACCAAATGGCAATTTTGGCTGCGTTTTACTGAGCTATTTCAGGGCACTTCTGTGTCACTATTACTATATCTGAAAACACAAATGCACCGGGATAGACTGGCTGCTAGCACAGCTGCTAGCATAGCCGCTAGGAACATTATTTTGCATGCTTAGGAGGATTACAACACTGTTGTAAAATTAATTACCTACTCATGAATTTGTTTGATGTCTAGGGTTATGCATGTCCGTCTGCCTGTAGGCCTATATCTATCTGTTTCTTTGCCTATCTGTCTGCCTGCCTGCCTGCCTGTTTGTCTGTCTGACTCTCCCTCTCTCCTGAGGGTTGGTGTTATGCAGTGTGTCATTATCAGAGAAGATACCTGCAGGGAATCTACCTGTCTGACAAGAGTCACATGACCAGAGAGAGCCAGAAAGCCATAGCGCGACAGAAAACGTGTGTGTGTGTCAGTGTGTCGTGTGTGTGTGTGTGTGTGTGTGTGTGTGTCCATGTGGGATGGGGCAGAATTAGATTGACTCCTCCTGAGAAAGACCTAGTGTTAATTAGCAGGTAAATCTACACACACACACACACACACACACACACAAACGGATGCACACACAAACACAGTCACGTACACACACACACATAAGTCTCCCGAAGCCCTAAACAATTTAAAGCCCGGCAGTGCTATGCAGACCCTGGTCCGTTCGCCTCCAGCACTGCCTGTGCCACAGAAGGCCTCCAGACATCCAGCTCGCCACCGCACAAATGTCCTGCACCGAAACCCCCCTAAATAGGGCCCATGATGCGGCCATGCCCCTAGTGGAGTGAGCCCTCAAACCCTGGGGGGGCTGCAAACCCTTACACCCATAAGCCAGAGATATAGCTTCCATAATCCAGTGGGACAACCTCTGGTGGGACAACGGCTTGCCTTTATGGGGAGTGGACCAGGACACGAACAGCTGGTCATCTTTCCTGAAACCTGCTGTCCTACGCAGATACACATGAAGCACCCTGACCGGGCATAATGTGTTAAGCTTCTTCTCCTCCGCCGAGGAGAATGGAGGTGGGTGAAACGCCAACAGCTCCACTGTGGGACACCTGTAACCCGACACCACCACTTTAGGCACGAAGGCTGGGTTGGGCCTCAAACAGACCTTGGTGCGCCCTCGTGCAAACTGTAAACAGGAAGGCCGTATGGATAAAGCCTGTAGGTCACTCACCCGCTTTGCTGTAGTTAAAGCCAAGAGCAAAGCTGTTTTCAGTGAAACAAACTTAATCTCTGCCACCTCCATAGGCTCAAATGGGTGGAGAGAGAGGGCGTCCAGCACTAAGGATAGCTCCCACAGGGGAACCAGGGGTCTGGAAACTCGGAGCTTTCGCCGTGCACCTTTCATAAAATGATAGACTAAGGGATGTTGCCCCGCTGGCTTATCTCCAAAGCCCACGTGGCACGCTGAAATGGCAGCCAAATACACCTTAACAGTGGAAAAAGCCTTTCCTTTGTCCACCAAATCCTGCAGGAAACACAGCAGGTCCACTACTGAACACTGAAAAGGGATGATGTGCTTCAAGTCACACCACCCCTCAAAAACCCGCCACTTACCACTGTAAAGAGTGCGAGTGGAAGAGGCTCTCGCGTTCTGAATGGTGTCAATGACCTGCGCTGGCAGACCTGCAGCGCTCAAATTCCACCTCTCACGGGCCAAGCCCAGAGCGCCATGCGGTCCGGGTGCGGGTGGTAGATCTCCCCGTACGCCTGGGACAGAAGATCCCTGCGTACGGGGAGCGGCCACGGCTCGCCCGCCAACAGCTGTATTATTTCTGCCAACCAATGTTTGGACGGCCACCGTGGCGCTATCATGATTAATGACAGGCCCTGCTCTCTCACTCTGATAAGAGTCGGGGAGATCAGGCTGAGCGGGGGAAACGCATAAAGCAGCGCGTCCGGCCACGGGTGTGCTAAAGCATCCACACCCAGAGGTGCATTTGCGTCCGACAGGGAGAAAAACAGTGGACATTGCGCGTTTTCTCGCGAGGCGAATATATCTACGGCTGCCTTGCCGTATCTCAGCCAAATCTGTTCCACCACCTGCGGGTGGATCTTCCACTCTCCGTACAGGGGATTTCCCCGGGACAGGAGATCCGCTCCTCTGTTCAAAACGCCCGGCACGTGCGTCGCTCGAAGAGACAGGAGCCGGGTGCTGCTCCATAAGATTACTCTCCGAGCTAATCCGTGCAGCTGCAGTGACCGAGTGCCGCCTTGGCGGTTTACGTATGCCACCACAGTGGAATTGTCCGTCTTTACCAGGACATGACGACCCTGGAGAAAAGGCAGGAAATGTTTCAATGCTAGAAACACTGCCCAAAGCTATTTATATGAGAATGAGACAGGCTCTGATCCCATTTCCCATTCACCGTTCTGCCCAACAAGGTCGCTCCCCATCCTGACAGGGACGCGTCCGTTGTCATGGTTACTCTGGACGCCACCGCACCCAGCGGAACCCCCGCTGCGAGAGCCGCTGTGTCTCTCCACGGCCGGAGAGCCGCCACACATGCTGATGTTATTCTCAACCTGCAGCTGAGATGACGGCGTGGGCATAGGCGCAGTGCCGCGACCCAACGCTGAACATCCCTCATCATCAGTAGCCCCAGATGTACAACAGAAATTACTGACGCCATGAGGCCGAGCGGGCGTAGGCATAGTCTGAATGATACGACTTTCCCCAGCCTTAAGAGGGAGAGGCACTGTGTTAGAGATATCAACCTCCCCTCCGATAGCGTGACGCGATAGGAGAGAGAGTTTATGTTGAGACCCAGGTATTCTGTGCACTGTGCGGGCTCCACTCGGCTCTTCGCCCAGTTTATATTGAACCCCAGATCCCTGAGATGATTTATCACCGTAGCGGAATCTCTGACCGCTTGTTCCCGCGATCGAGAGCATATCAGATAATCGTCTATGTACGACAATATTCTGATACCGCTGCTCCTTAACGGAGACAGTGCTGCCTCCACACATTTGCTGAACACTCTGGGAGCTAATGACAGCCCGAAGGGGATGGCCTGATACTCGTAGGCTTTGCCCTGAAAAGCAAACCTGAGAAACTTCCTGTGTGCGGGATAAATGGCGATGTGAAAATATGCGTCCTTGAGGTCGATTGTAACGAACCAATCGCCCGGACGTATCGATTGACAGAGCACTTGTGTGTCAACATCCTGAATGTGTATTTTCGTAGGTGTCTGTTTAACACACGGAGATCTAAAATGGGGCGAAGGGATGAGCTCTCCTTCTTGGGAATGAGGAAATAACGGGAGTAAAAACCCTGTTTGCCCGCTCGGGACGGCTCTGATCGCTTGTTTGTTTACCAGCGATGCTATTTCGTCCTGTAAAACCCGAGCCGCATCCCCATAGGCTGCTGAAGCCACCACACCGTTGAATCTGGGTGGTTTCATAGCGAATTGTAGTCTGTACCCCTGAGAAATGGTTGACAAAACCCATGGATGAACTGCGCATGCGCGCCACCTTGCCGCCCGGGCAGGTAACGTACTCACGTTGTCGCACAGTGGTGACGTCACCCGCTGCGACTGGCGGGATCCGTCTTCCAACAGGAGTGTGAGCTCCCCCTGTGGGAATTGAGGGGGTATAACAGTGTTTCATTTTTATTTTGTTTTTCTTTATTTTTATTAAACAAGGTGAAAGTGCTTGGTGACACTGTGTTACCTTCTGTCCCCGACTCTCGCCCTCTTGAACGTGAGGGGAGAGAAACAGAGAGACCTCTGGGCCACAGGAAACTGCCAGAGTCTCTGAACCGTGAACTACGGGGATTTGACCCACCCATGATTCCTTTCTTATCTTCATGGGAGGGGGGGAGGGAGAAGCCAAGTCAGGGTGCCTGCTTCCGTGGAAGACAGAGGTCAAAGGCTTCACCTTCCTGTTTCCTGAGGGTGCTGGTCTCCCTCATTTTCTCCAGGGCCGGACCAAAAAGACCTTTGGCGGGGTCATATGTTGCGTCCATCACCTCCGCCTTCTGACTGTCGCTCAGGCCTGAGAGGTTCAGCCACAAGGCCCTCTCACCTGAGACTGCCAGCCCCATCACCCGACCGCAGCCTTGCACCGCGCCTTGTGATGAGCGTAGGATGAGGTCATTGACGACGCAGATCTCATCCCAGAGAGCCGGGTTCGGTACCCCGGAGTCCAGCTGTCGACCCATCTCCTCCAGGATCTCTGCCTGGTATGCAGACAGCAGTGTGGTTGCATTCAAGGAGCATACTGACTGTGCTGCATACCTATACATTCTCTGGAAAATGGAGGCGGTGAGACGCTCCGCTTTGCCGGGCAGAGAAGTGGTGGAGGAGGCTGAGCGAGAGCGTCGGTTGGGGTGGAGGTGAAAAGCCACCGAAGGCTCCACCGCTGGGGGTTCGGCCAACCCCAGTTCCCCCATACCGTGGATCCCCAGCTTAGAGTAGCCCTTGGTTGGAAGCTTACTCTTAAATGGGCTGGACCAGTACCGGCTCATTTCTTTCATGCAAGCTGGTACTGGCGGCAGGAGTTGCTGTGATGGTGGCTGGGCTGGTGGGAGCCTCTTGCCATCATACAGGTCTCTCTCTGTCCCCTCAGCGTCCTGGGCTGCTGGCCATTGTACGCCTAGCTTTGCTGCCGCCCGTTTGCAGACCTCATACAGATTACCGTCCACAGGTGGAGCAGCATCTGATGCGCTGGGGGGTCTGGACTGTTGGACAGGAAAGGTGGAATCATCCTCCTCATCCTCCATCTCGTCCATGTTGAGGAGGTCAGAGTTGGCATCACCCTCTGCGTCCTCACCGCCAGGCTCCCCTTCAAGGAGGTCCTCGAATAGGGGAGGGGACTCATCCTCCATCATGTCGGCCCAGCTCTTAGTAGCCGGCGGCTGATGGGTGATGGTTGCTTTCTGTGGGGTGGCTACTGTCAGGCATGGGTCCTGGTTATTAGCCACCGCCACTCTTAGCCTTCTTTCCAGAATTTTTTCCGGCATCGACACACAGTGGGAACACGACTGGGGGTCGGCCAGCGATGCTTGGGCGTGTTTAGCGCCCATGCATGCAATGCACATGGGATGAGGGTCCCGGCCCGAGATGGACGCTCCGCATGACGTGGGGCACGGGCGGGATGCAGCCTCTTTCCCCTTCGGGTCCGACCCTTTGACGGGGGTCGCGGCCGAAGACATGGTGCCTGGAAAGGGAGATAACGGTGTGACTATACAGCCGTACAAGGCGCGCCGTGACGCCTTAGCCCGTCGGTTAATAGTGTCAGCACCTGGGGTTTAGCCCACGCTAACCGTGTACCGGGAAAGTTCGCTCGTCGTGACACATTAGCAGGACTCTCGGTACTCGGTTCAGCCAACAAGACGGTGCTAGCACAAACCCCAGTTGACTCGTCGTAACACGTTAGTAAGCGGGTATTATGCTGCACAGTCGCCGACTACACCAATGAGCTAACACGGTGTAGCCACTACGTAATACAGGTGTTGGCTACTCCGGTAACTTAATACTGGGTAGCTGAATGAGCAGCTCGCCGCGACGCGGACACTGCTCAAAAGACCGTGTATAATTACTTACTCGGCTAATCCAAACCGAACCTGGAGCCGCGTTCGGCGACGCGATCCTATTACGGTTCGTCTATGAACGGTTAAGCCGGTGTCCAGGCTAGCACGGCTAAATTAGCTGAGGGAGCTTCATTTCGTTCCTCACGGGAAGAAAGCGAGAATGAGTTGAGAGGGGCCGGTCGGCTGTAGTAGTGTGAGGGGGTGGGGCCCCAGCACAGCTCGACCTGTCTGTCACTGACAGACGTGTCATTGGAGCTTCCATAGTTGGTCACGCCAAGGCGATTCCCATAGTGAAACACCGAACAAAGTTAGAAAAAGAACCAAAGTAGGCCTAGTACAGTACAGTATTCAGTACAGTCTCTGGTCGCATATCAACCAGATGTTGATAGGACCCACCCATCCCCATACCAACCAATGATATCCCTCCAAGCCACCGTATCTCCCCCCTCCCTCCCCCCACCCATCGGTACCCACCGATGTCCCAGCCGTCAGCGTGGTGGCGCTCCATCTCCTTGCGGCCGATGATGTACCAGACGCAGGCCATCCAGTGGGCCAGCAGGGCGAACATAGACATCAGCAGGGTAAGCACCATGGCGCTGTACTGGGAGTAGCGGTCCAGCTTCTGCAGCAGCCGCAGCAGCCGCAGCAGACGCACTGTCTTCAGCAGGTGGACCAGTGAGGTCTGGGGGAGAGAGAGGAGGTATAGGGGGATAGGGGTCACAGGGCGAGAGGGATGGAGGGGGGGGGGTGGGTAGAGAAACACATGGGCAGAAGGAGACATAGAGAGGGAGTAGAATCGAAAAGAGAGAAAGAGGGCAAAGAAGATGGAGAGAGAGAGAGAACATTCATTAAAACACACACTATTGATTATAGACGGCTTCATAAATGTCTACCTCGGGAAATATTGAGTCATTATTATACTATAATATGTAAGACCTTAACCAATTTGAAATAAAGTCAATATTTTAATACCATCCAAAGACCAAAACCTTTTTCCAAATTAAATTCTACATGACCGGTCGACATTTAACAAGGAAATCCCTTGATTAAAATATACCCAATGATAAATCAGTTATTTTATTGTGCCAAAATGGCTGCTTTCCTCTAGTCGCCCTGAGGTTAGCCAGTGGTTCTGAAGCAATATGTTACTGCTTGTCTTTCATCAGGAAGTATTTTTTTACCCAGTGTGTCTGGATCTAAAGAGGACATATGTTTTTTTTTAAGGACAGCTCCATCTTCCAGCTCCACCAACATGGTAGAAAATGTCCAAGTTTGGAAATATAAAAGCCCTGCCATGTTTTCTGCTCCGACCAGATGGTGAGCTAGGTTAGGTTAGAATCCAAAGTAAGAAAAAAAAGAACTTTTACTTTGAAAACCAGGAGGTTTTGCCCCTGCCATTTTACAGTGTTAAGATACAATAAGACAGTACTTTGTTAATTCGAGCCAGGAAATTCGGGTGTTACAGCAGAAAGTACAGCACAGTAAAATAATTAAGAAGAGATATTCCAAATCTTTAAATAATAACACAACAAGAAGACACTACAAGAAAATATACAGAAAATATGTCAAGCTTTTCTTAAATACGTGTCCTGGCTGTACCCACCACTGTGATGTTGAAGGCGTAGAGCAGGTCAAAGGGCAAGGCAGCCACCAGGTCCACAAAGAACCAGGTGGTTGCATAGTGGAGGCAGATGGAGTGGGCCTCATACACCACCTGCCCTGACTGGCTGACGAAAGTGGTGCGGAAGTTCAGGATGATGTCTGCAAGGTGTCCGCCAAGGTCAAAGGTCAAACATTTTGTGAAAAAAATGGTTTTAGGAAACAGGATTGAACAAGCAATATATGTACACAATAAATTGGATATAATACAATTACAATACAATACAATACTATGAGTATATGGCAGGATCGTCTAGTGATGATGCTGGTTGACCATCAGCGCAAAGGTCCTGGGTTTGAACCCAGAACGTAATCCTTGAGCAAGATGCCCTCACCCCTACCTGTTCCTTAATATTATGCTTATGACATGTGTGTTAACAAAGGCAGTTCCTTTGGATCAAAGTGTTGGCTAAATAGTACGACTACTACTACTATTACCTAGCCTAGAACTCTAGACACCCCCTAGCGGCAGCAAATTTATTTGGCAGCTAGGTAGGTCTAGCACGGCTCCGTCGGCTTTTTGGTGCTGGAAACACCAAGGATGTCTGACCAATCACAGCGTGAGGGGCGGAGTCGAAAGCCGGGCTACCATGACGACAGAGTTGCGACGGTTCCGTGTTAGGTAAACAATGGCTGCTGCTGCTGGCGAACGGCTGTCTTTCGACTCGGCTTTGGCCGCGACTCTTCAAGACTTGAAGTTAACATTTTATTTGAGAAAAGAACAAAGAACGGCACTGAAGTCTTTCCTCGAAAAGAAATATGTATTCGGAGTTTTGATTAATTACGTAGTCAGAGCCGTCACTCTGACTACGTCACCTTCTTCGTTGCTCTGATTGGTTGTAGCGCTATCCTATTGCGTGCAGAGGGAACTTGAAAGACAACCGTTTATCCCGCCCACACTGCCAATGGAGCTGAGCCAGACCTTACATCTTTCTGATGTGGGTCTGGCTTGCCAGGCTAACTATTACCACTACAAATAACAATTCAAACTTGTTTTCCTGTTTTGATTTGAAGCACTTTTCAACAATTGAACAACATAGTATAAGATAATATAGATACAATATAGAGAAAATATGAGGGGAAAAGAAGCTGTGGGGGGGGGGGGGGTGGAAGGGGAGTGGGGAGGGGGAAGTGGTGGGTTTCAGTTGATGCCATGTGACAGCGGTTATAGTTCAAAGTCCCGCCGTAAGGCTAGGCTACGTCATACGATAGTGCAGACCGGTGCAGACGCTATCACTAGAAGAAGAGCTTGAAGGCTAGACGTCTCTGGCAAAGTCAAGTATATATTCTCCGTTCCCCACGGACGACCCAGAGAGTCAGGATGACTCCCCTCAGCCTCCTGCCCCCATCCCTCAGCCTTGAGGGGGGCCGGGTGAAGACCAAGACCGAGCTTCTAGAAGGACCCCGAAGGATGCATATTCCTGCTCTGCAGTAATATGTACAAGAGGCATCTACCAAAGTGTACAGATATTTACATACTGTTTACGTATTTATACTGCCGCTGTTTATACCAAGCCTAAAAATATATATTTAAAACAATATAAAATATCCAAACATATTATAAAATTCAATTAAAGTCAATTTTATTTTACTGTAGTATGTCCTTGTATATTCATTTGTTAACAGTACATTTGACCTAATTTGATCACTTCAAGTCAGTAGAGGATAATCATATTCAAAAACAATATAATAAATGTATTACAATGAGCCAACATCAACGGTGATAATTAACTATTACAATGTGCCAACATCAATGGCTGGTACATTTCAATACATGTATACACTAAATGTTTATATTTTTAAATATATCCCCTACAGGAAGACAGCTGGTATCCCTCATGTATTTATTTATTCAACAGTCACTCGTACTGAACAATGACCAGCGCTGTGTTTAGAGTAGGACCTAGCTAAGCTTGTCCGTGACACAAAAGGCTGCAGGCATACAGAAATAACAACCTGTGACTACATAACTACATAAGCTCAGCACTTCACCAATACCTGTGAAGATATGAGTGACGCAGGGACATTCATATTTCATGTGGTTTTACAATGTAGTCATACGGTACTTCATCATTAGGAAGATTGAATACAATAAAGCGATTACTGGTTTTTTTTTCACTCACAGGGAACTGACACATGATATCAAAGTCCTATAATCAAATTCTATAACTCTGCGAGAACAACATCCGATTATCAATCTGGACACTGGAGATCAAAATGAAAAGTTGTGTGTTTTGGTGACAACATTTCCCAAAACGCATGTAAACGGTAGGTGTAAAGGGGGTCACCCGTCTTCTTCTAAAACGTATCCGGGAGCGGGAGAAAAAAACAACAACAACAACCACTTATTATTTTTTTTTCACCTAGAATGAAGAGCATCTCGACAGCGATGTCACTGACGATGGTGGAGCGGGCGGAGGTGTCCACCTCCTCGTACGGCGTGAAGCACACATTGTAGGGCACCGTGACGGCCACGTAGAAGGTGGCCAGCAGGATGAGCCAGTCCCACAGCGCCTTGGACACGCTGTAGTGCAGCAGGATCAGCCTGGACTTCTGCACCGTCGCCACCTTGTACTCTGGCAGGGAGGGCTTGTCAAACATGTTCTAGTAGCAGGGGAGAGAGGGAAGGAGGGGGAAGGAGAGAGAGGGGGGGAGAGAGAGAGACAGAGAGAGGGAGAGGGAGAGGGAGAGGTCAGTGAATAGTGACTATCGAAGATGAAGGAGATGAACAGAGATATGTGTGTATTCAGATACAGTACGTCTAGTAGTCCGTATGTTTTCTTGTCCTTTCTTCTACTTGTACTGCAGAGAGGAGTAATATTTGTTGATGAGGCCATTTGGATGACAAGTTGCAAATGGTTATAAAAGTTATGTAGAGACGGACACACACAAGCAAACACACACACACACACACCCACAGGACCCGTCAGAAAAGCAGAACAGACGAGAGAGCTGAGAGCCAGATGTTCTGATTTAAAAAGCTGCTAAACTGAATTATAATTCAATGGATATTGCTGGGCCGAAATCTGCCAGCGTAAACACATTGTGAATGTCAAGTGACTCTCAGATGAGTTCGTCAAATGCTAATATCCCGCGACAAAGGACAGCGCAGGTGAAATCCACATGGAAATGGTATCATGTTTTTTTAAATGGCTGGCTTTCAATTAAATGCCAGGGCCGCCGACGGAGAATGTTAGCGCCAACCGCAAACATCAAATGTTCATGATGAACTCACGTGTGAATTGATACCGCCAAACATCATTAGACCTTCATCAACTAGACCTTCTGAGCCCGATGTTGACCAATGGGGCAGCTCATTGGTCATCGTGACTGTGGTCAGCTGGTGCCAAAGACATGCTGATGATCTTCAGCTTGGTACGCTTATGATCTATGAATCAGACCGCAGCATGTGTTCAGGAGCCAAGGAGAAAATGGTGTTTCCTGTGAGGGGAGCGGGGGCAGAAGATACGATGAAAATAAGCAAATTGAGCAGAAATGCATCTGCATTCATCAGGTTCCACCTCGCTGCACAGGTCAAAGGTCAGGGCTGTAGGTATTGAAAGCGTTCAGATTCAATTCTGAATTCCCGCTAGGAGCCAGATTGGTTGAGTTTTAGTGAAGACGTTGGGGGGGGGGTAGAAGGTTACTCACTCTATACGGTAACACACAGACTGCCTTTTCTGTGTTGTTTAAATTGTTTCAACCTTTGACCCGTTGAAAAGGCCTTGCTAATAAATACGTTATTATCGAGGCCTTAATTTTCTGCAACATATCAGATAAGATAATCTTTCTTGTTCCCTCTTGGTAAAATGTGCCACAAATGACACAGTTAAAGAACATTTTTGTTTTTAACTTTTATTTCTCCAGTGTCATACACTAAAAAGTCTAATTCAAATATCTGTATATTAGTTATTTTACATCCAAATATAAATTCTACATAAATAGTAACTAACTCTATGGCTCAATTTGTTTAGTGATGATGAAGGTATGATTTGACGCTATTGCACAACCCATTGAAATCCAGAACCATGAAATCACATCCCATCTAATCCACTCTGAAGGGCATTTCACATGGTCGTCAGCCCATCCCTGAGAGCACTGCCCCGGGGGCCATCTCCGGGCCTAAGAATTGTTGAGCTAACCACTATGCCCACATGCGTGTATTTCCACAGTAATGCTGCGTTTTGTTTGTCATGTCTATTACATAACAGAGGTCATACTACCAACCTTCGACCTTTGACCTTCCCCTTGATGCGGTCAACACAGTCCCTGTCAGTGATTGGAAGGCACGGGGCCGCGGGCACAAGTGTCAGAACATGTGACGCCACCACAGCTGATCTTTCAGCGCCATTTGCGCTGGCTATAGCCCCCAAAGCATTCGCTCCTCACTACATCCCCCAGCATGCTTTAAGCTGAGCACAGACTGTCATGTACTCCTAAATATGACAAAATAATGTATCTAATCGCTATGAACAAACAACTGTGCCATCAAAATCAGAATAATCAATTAATTCCTATTTGATCAGAATTATATTGACAAAACTATCCCAAAGTCACTGGGAGAAAATAATCCAGTGTAAGCGATAACTTATCATACATCCATGAGTGATAAGTGCCGTATGCAGACCCAAACATCACAGTTTTTATTTGTGAAAGTAACTGACTTCCTGTTCTTTTCCGAAATGAAATGTTCATTTGACAGTTGACATCTTGAGTTTTGCCCATCTAATCCTGAAGCGCTTCCTTCTCTTTCCCCTTTACTCTGTATCCATGCTGCACCCTCTTAACTTCCTTTGTGTGAATGTGAATCGAGAAAAGAAGGGCTCTGTGTATTGGGCTTTGTGTAATGCATGCACCTTCTCTTTCAGCCTACAAATAGACTTTCTATTCAGAGAGCCAAAGATCAGCGGTGGAGGAGCAAAGAGACTGCTGTTGATCTGGGGCTGGTGGGGAGAGAAGAGGCAGTGAGCGCGCGAGGTAACACGAGAGCTACATACTGACAGGTTGGGGGAGAGAGAGAGAGAGAGAGAGAGAACACAAAAGAGATTCACACAGAGAGGTAGAGAGACCGCCACTCAGACAGGAAGAGAGAGAGAGAGAGAGCGAGAGAGAGACAGACAGAGACAGAGAACACAAAAGAGATTCACACAGAGAGGTACAGTAGAGAGACCGCCACTCAGACAGGAAGAGAGTGAGAGAGAGAGAGAGAGAGAGAGAGAGAGAGAGAGAGAGAGAGAGAGAGAGAGAGAGAGTGAAATGACAACAGACAGCTACACAGAGGTGGAGATAAAGAGAGATGGAAATTATTTATAAAAAGAGAAAGAGGAAGAGGAGTAACAGAGCCAGGTGGCAGGGAAAAAAGTGATTGAGTGAGTGATAGACGTACAGTAGGTTACACAGGAGAGGGGGATTAAAGGGAAAGGATGGGAGAATAGGAAAACATCTCACTTCACATTCAAAGAAAGCGGGAGAATGAGAGAGGAAGAGAGGACTTGAGTGAGAGGAGGCGAAGAAAGAGAGGAATTAGAGAGCAAGGAAGGAAGGAAGAGAGATAGGAGGAGAGAAAGAGAGAAGTCAGGTGTCATAAGGTAGAGTAGAGAAGACGTTGGAATGACAGATGGAAGAAGAGAGAGAGACAGAGAGAGAGAGAGAGAGAGAGAGAACACGAGCAGGAGAGCTAACAGGATCAGAGAGGTTAACACTGAGAGGAGAGGAAGAGAGGAGAGGAGAGATGAGGAGAGAAGAGGAGGGAGGAGAAGAAGAGAGGAGAGATGGGTGGAGGAGGGAGAAGAAGAGAGGAGAGGAGGAAAGTAGCGATAGATGGAGAGAGGAAACACGCACGCACACACACACGCACAGACAGTATCATGGCTGGAGGGGGTCTTCCCCGCTCCAGTAGCCCCGGGCCCCTAAGGCCCTCGAGGGGCCTCCTGCCCTCCTTCACTCTGGCCCCTCACTACTGCAGCTCTCCCCTCAAGGCAGCAGGCTTTTTTTAATAGAGGTATGTACACAGGCCTTCTGTCAAATGGATGATACTGTACAGCAGCTTTGTTTTCCCATGATGCATTCCTTTCCCTCAGATCTTGCCTCTAAACGTATCCATCTTTAAGCCTTGAGTCTGTCCATCCATCTGTCTGTCTGTCTCTCGGTCTGCACCCTCACAGTTCCTATTCCCGATGATAGTAAATGAGAACGTTATAATTTAGTTCTCTTTGTGGCTCCGAGCTATCTCTGTTGACAGACATTTATGGCAACACTGACACAACACCTAAACACACACTGTCTGTCTCTCTGTCTGTCTCTCTGTCTGCACCCTCACAGTTCCTATTCCCAAAGATAGTTAATGAGAACATTCATTTAGTTATCTTTGTGGCTCTGAGCTATCTCTGTTAACAGACTCATGGCAACACTGACACAACACTTAAAGAAGTCAACATTACAGTTTTTACAGTACTCTCTACTTTTACAGTTTTTTTAATTCTTAGAAGATCTGTGCAAAAAGCTGTGTAGATACCAGCGGCATATTCAGACTTTTTCAGTAGGAGTAAGAGTTGGCCCAGAAGCCACAACACTAACTTTGTAGAACGGTGCGGAGAATGTACACATCCTAAAATTAACTGGACAAATGACAAATTTCGCATCCAAAATAATCAGTCCACAATCTTGGACAATAAAAATGTGCGCAATGAGTTTGCCGTATTTAGTTCAGGTGGCCAATCACATTTTTGCGGGGGCATGTGCTACCTTTTGGCTGGGAGCCACTACTCCACTCTCGGTTCTCTCCGACTTTCAGAAACAAGCATCCATATTTCAGGTTTATTTTCAAGCCAGGCATATATGCTAATGCTAATATGCTATTGAATGGCTGAATATTGAACAGCCAGGTGTGTTGTTGTAGCATAGAGTAGTGTGTGACACACTATGATAACAAGTCACCTGACTCGTAAGCATAGTGTGTAGTGCACACACAACACACACACACACACACACACACACACAGACTAGCAGCCAGGAGGTGGCAGCTCCTCTACAGTGGGGTGGGGTGAGGGGTGTTCTCATCAATGTGTAAACTCTAGAAGAACCGATCTGCAATGGTAGCGACATGATGCCACCCAGGCAGAAAATGTCATCCAGGCAGACAATGTCACCCAGGCCCACCAGAGGCTCTGGTTCTGGGGAGGAGGGGAGTAATGTCCTCTGAGGGACCTCCGCACTGGAACTGTACGAGAATGTGAGTGTTTCCAAGGACAACAGTATTAACACAAACACAACCGGAAAATGTGGGGCAGGAGGACAGTCTATTCTCGTGGTTCGGGGGGTTTGACTCCCGTCCTAGCCGAAAGCTTCTGGGTTCGACACCCCTTGTAAGGCAATAGCATGTTGTCAGGAGCAGTGAGGACCCATCAATGAACCACCTTGATGCATTTAATTGTGAACTTCACAAAATTAGGATGAGTCATCTCTCCAGGAAGACCAGGTGTCCAAAAATAGTAGTGTGTGTTTAATAGTATGCTGTTTCTGGGTCGTATTGTGTGTTTTCCATGTAAAAATGTCTTCTTTTAGAAAGCAGCCATGAATGATGCAGGAGGCAGAAGGAGGACACGTACATGTACAGACAAATGTTTGACCCATGTGATGGCACCTGATAGCACCGCCCCTTACTCGTCATCAACCAATCAGATGAAGCAAGACTGTTGGGAGTTATACAGGAAGGCGCGTGGTCTGGCTGCAACTCTGGTGAGCATTGCTTTTTGGAAAATACACATAGCTTGCCCTCATCACCATTCTAGTCAAAGCGGTGGGAAGGGAGGGGTATGTGGGGTATGGGAAAACAATGCATGATGGGAGTGCGTCCTCATAGGTACTTATGTTGGCCAGGGTGCAATGCATCACGGAAATAGGTCCTCATTGCTGGTACTCAACACCATTTTGATCTGAGCGCTGGCCGAGATGGAGGGGGGATTTGGGATTTGGCAAGCAATGCATGATGGGAGTACGTCCTCATAGGTACTCACGTTAGACAGGCTGCAATGCATCATGGGAATACATGCTCATAACTGCTAGTCATCACCATTGGGGTCAAAGTGGTTCGTGGGCAGGAGGGGTATCTGGCAGTTGGGGAAAGCAATGCATGATTGGTAGTGAGTCCACCCAGGTACTCACGTTGGCGAGGTTGACGTCGGCGCGGCGTCGGCGGGAGAAGTGGCTGGTGAGGTGGTGCAGCACGCTGCGGCCCCGCTTTCTCGCCTCGTGGAAGTGGGAGCTGCTCTTCCGGCTCCGCCTCTTGCTGTCCTCTGACACTGGTGATGTCATCGCCGCCAAGCATCACAGGTCACCGGAGAGAGAGGAAGTCCAATGAAATGGATGTAATGGATGAACTATTGATTATAAACTCAAATGATCGTTAATAACTAACATATATTTAGTTATAGCTCAGCTGGTGGATGTAAACAAAATCCAAGCAATGTCATTCTCGCCAATCACTCTGGTCTTCATATAGAAGTCCTTTTTTATTATTTATTTATTTTATTTCAGATGTGAGACCATCAGGGATGCTGTTAGCCTAAAAACTGCAATTCTGGCATTTTTCAATCAAATTTAAACTGCATCGTGTATGTGTCGCTAATGATGGGTGTTTCAACACTTTACGTTCCCCAGCAGCTAAAATAACACCTGAGGTCGGTGTTGCCAAGGGTTACACACTGTGATGGCAACTAACGACGTTGGGGGAAACTTGTGACGCGTTCTTAAATCACAGTTAAACTTGAATGCGACATACGTTCAGTAAAAAAAATCATGTAATCAAGTCTAGGTTATTCTCCATCCCATCACATCTAAGAGGCTCACACATCACACGTTGCCCCTACACTCGAAAAAACAACAACAAAATACAGCATGAACTGGTTTAAAGACCCTTTGCACAGAGGCGTTATTGTAGGACAAACATAGGTGTCGCTCATGACGCTAATTATGGGCCTGCTCCTTTGATGTACCAGGGTTAGTAGACTTATCTCCACTAGTGTAGTCTACTATCCGTGCCCTGTTGCACAAAAAGATCAGACCCTTAATTAGTATTATGAGCGACAAATGTGTTTGTCTGATGTTGACACCTATGTGAAAAGGGTCTATGCCTACAAGGGAAGGGAATAGACCCAGCAGGAGACTGGGTCCGCTCCACGTGTGCCATCTAAATCACATTTCCCAGGGAAAGGAGAGGGCCTGGGTCTCAACAGCCAATCAGTGGACGTGTTTCAACACAGCCGCCAGGTATGGCGTGACAGTGACAAACAGTGGAACGCTGGAATACTGGAGAGGTACCACCGACGTCATAAATCACATCCAAAGAAATAAAGAAGGAGGTTCACCTTCTTTCCTGCTGCTGTGGTGGGCCTTCCCATAGGTGTCGCTGATGTCCTTGAAGGAGAAGAGGAAGAGCACCATCTCCCCCTTCTCATTCTTGATGGGGACGATGTCCAGCAGGCACCAGAAGGCCGTGCCTGCAGGAGAGACCAGCGGGATTACAACTATCTTCTTCTTTTTCCACAATACATTTTTGGCTTTTTTAAAAGGTGCTGTAAGTAAGACTCAAAAGTACTGTAGGCGAGATTTGGCAGTTGTAGAGAGAGAGAGAGAGAGAGAGAGAGAGAGAGAGAGAGAGAGAGAGAGAGAGAGAGAGCAAGAGATACACAGAGAGAGAGAGAGTAGAAAAGAGAGCAAGATTTTGAAACTAAACCAAAACAAATTCCCCTCCCTACGTTTCTCTGCCATTGAAAATGTTCACAAACTGTGATTGACATGCAAGATGGATTCCCCAAACCAATCAGGGTAGAGATGTCCTGAAATGACAGCAGGAGCATTTCAAAATGTTTATTGTCTCATACAGAGGCAGGCGCAGTCAACTTGCAACAGAGATTTTCACAGCACATTTCACTCACTAATAGCTGACAGATGGCTAGGCTCATTTCTACAAATGACACTCAAATAATAGCTCTTAAATCTTACCTACAGCATCTTTAAGAGCTATAATTTGAGTGTAATTTGTTTGAAAAGCAATAGCCAATCCATCAGCTATTAGTGAGTGAAAAGCTCAATTTAGATTTTAGACCACTCCCGGCTCTTTTCTGACCAATCAGGGGATCCATCTAGCCTGTCAATCACATTTGCACACAGTTTTACCATAGCTCCACCCCAGGTGTGTGAATGACACTTCTCACTGGTGGAGAAACATAGGGCGGGAGCAGAGAGGGAGAGGGAGTTTATTGGTTGTTTATCTTCTAAATAAAGCTCTCTTTTACTCTTTTTTTGCTCTCTCTCTTTAGAACTTTAAAATCTTACCTACGACAGATTTAACATAGACAAACATAGAAAAACAACACAACCAAGTAGCATGCAGTAACATTACAGCACACTCAGTACACATAACTTGCACAATCTTTTGGAAAACATCAAAATAAAACTGCCAAATTAGAAAGAAGTCGTTCTGTTTTCCTCTGGAAATGTATGTCTCTCTAGACCAGGGTTTCTTCTTTCTTTACTATGAGTCAGGACCCAAAATGGGTTGCGATCCAGTTGGTGGGTCGCAGCCTGACAATGCACATAAGTGACAAAAGGATCACCAATTCCAGTGTGCTCAGAGTTTTCTGTTGCATTGGGTCCAAACGGACACACGGAATTTGCTCTTTTATCCACATTCTTCCAGCAAAATTAAATCGCTCTCCTGGACTAAAGATGACCAATGTCCTTTGGACATATACACAAAACACACCCAGATGGGGCATTCAAATGAATGACATTTTATTCATTGGAGACTCCCATAAACAAATACAAAAGTACATTTTTCATGTCAAGCACTTGGTACAGATATCTGGGGATTAAAACCCTGGTATAACATTTAGCTTGAAGGGCAATCACATCGAGCCCTGTTGCTGTTGCTCAAATGATGGAAAACATTGCAATTAGAACCGAAAGATCCATGACTCAACCTCGCTCCTCTTTTTTAAAGCATCACTGAACACACAAACCTTTTAAAAATTGCTTTTAACGTCTAACGTCTCTCCTCACCTCTCTGTACCTCTTTCTGTCTCCTAATTTCTATGCTTTCAAGTTTTTAATGTGACTATTTATTGTATACTTGTTTTTTATTGTTTTGAATATTTTACAAAAGTGCTATATACATTCAGTGCATCATTATGATTATGATTATGCACGTTATTATTACTATTATAATTGTTGTTGTTATTATTATTATTATTAGTATTATTATTATTATTATTATTATTAATTTACTTTTTAATTAGCAATGAAACAACTTTGAGTCTTTACCAAAGTTTAAATCTTAACGTTGAGCTTTTCAACAGTAGCAAATCCTTTGTAGTAGACTCTGGGGGTCATTTTCAAAAGATAAAAATTTCCCAGCAGCAAGCTACAGAGCCAAAACATTCCAGTTCGATCTTTAAGCCATCGAGGACGAATGACTCAGTAGCATTTCGCGTCTGGCTTGTCTTCAAAGGCCTTTAAAGCAGGGCCAGTCTCAAAGGGCTTCACAGGCACACAGTTAAGATTAAACGTTGACTGTGGAGCGGTGAGATTCACCCTGGCATTCACCCATCCATCTAGACATCCACTCATCCATCCATCATTCATGATCCATCCATATATATATATTTTTTTAATATCTTTATGGACATGACAGTGAAGACAGTATGGGAAAGCGCACTAGGTTGAGCCACCTCACCCCTTAACTTTTTTATCTGACACTCAATCCGTCCATCCATTGATCAGTAAATCCATCCTATCAGTTCATCTATCCATCTATCTATCATTTATTCATCATCCAATCATCCAACCATCCTTCAACTTGTCTATCTGTCTTTCAGTCAATCCATCCATCAGTCGATCCATCTATCCATTTATCCATTCATCATTAATCTGTCCATTAATCTATCTCATTATCCAGTCATCCATTCATCATAAATCATTACTCTAGAGACCAATGTTCATTCATCCAGTCATCATTAATCTATCAATTCATCCAGTCATCATTAATCTATAAATGTATCAATACATTCATCATTACCTATCAATTCATCCATTCATCCTTAATCTATCCATTCATCCATTCATCATTCATCTATTCATTCATCTATTTATCTATCCATCATCATCGAACATCCATCCATCATTCCTTCAACTAGTCCATCTGTCTATCAATCTGTCCATCCATCCATCCATCCATACTTCCACAGGAATCAATTCATTCATTCATCATTAATCTATCCATTTATCCATTCATCATTAATCTATCCATTTATCTATCCATCATTCATCTGTTCATCTGACCATTCATCATTAATCTATCCATTCATCATTAATCTACCCATGAATCTATCATCTATCCATTCATCCAATCATCATTAATCTAGCAATTCATCCATTCATCATTAATCTATCAATTCATCCATTCATCATTAATCTATCAATTCAGCCATTCATCATTAATCTATTAATTCATCCATTCATCATTAATCTATCCATTTATCCATTCATCATTAATCTATCCATTCATCTATTCTTCATTAATCATTACTATATTAATTCATCCAGTCATCATTAATCTATCAATTCATCCATTCATCCTTAATCTATAAATGTATCAATACATTCATCATTAACCTATCAATTCATCCATTCATCCTTAATCTATCCATTCATCCATTCATCATTAATCTATTCATTCATCTATTTATCTATCCATCATCATCGAACATCCATCCATCATTCCTTCAACTAGTCCATCTGTCTATCAATCTGTCCATCCATCCATCCATCCATACTTCCACAGGAGTCAGGAGTTCAGGGTGTATTCAAGAGAGGAAGCGCGTGAAGAGGAAGAGAGTGCAGCTCCATCTCCATATTCCTCCACCTCAGATGAAAGGAGCAGCCAGGGAGGCCACAGTGGGAGAAGGGTCCAGGAGGCCCCTTCAACCAGATGACCAGATGTGTGTGTGTTTGTGTGGGGAGGGGGGGGGGTTGTGTGTGTGTGTGTGTGTGTGTGTGTGTGTGTGTGTGTGTGTGTGTGTGTGTGTGTGTGTGTGTGTGTGTGTGTGTGTGTGTGTGTGTGTGTGTGAGGGAGACAGAGAAAAGAAAAAGAAAAAGAAATAAAGAAAGGAGAAAACAAATACAGAAGGATAGAAAAAACAAAAGAATGAATAAACCAACAAAATCATCTAAAAAAGAACAGAGGAGAGTCAGGTGACGCCGAACAGTGAGCTCTGGATCGCTTTGCTACCTTTATCCTTTAAAAGATATACCAGGAAAATTATTGCTCAGTTTGGTTGATAAACACTATGGGTGCTAGAAGATGTCAAACATTTTCATCAGCCTGTGGAGATATATAAAGAGCATCTACGCTCACAGGGACCTGACGCTATGCAGGATCAAGATGGAGGCGACGTGCTGGAGCCCCTAGCGATGGCAGCCTCACGACATAGGCCAGGACAGTGGTAACATCTACACAGCACTAACAAAGACCTCCAGTGATATGGAGGGCCTGGCAGAAGTATGTCACACCACCATTGGTGAAGACCAAACTCTCCACTTTAATCACAAGCATAGACAAGGTCGAGAAGTCAGTGGAGTATCTCGAAACCGCCGAAAAAGAGTGGCAGGCTAATCTGTCAGCTAGCAAGAAAGACTGCGCTGCTCGAGGAAAAATGAAAAGATAATGAGGAGAATCGCTAGAGACACAATAATGTTGGTTTTATTGGAATTCATAAGGGCAGAGAAGGAGGAGATGTGGTTACATTTTTTTGAAGAACTGATTCAGGAGCTGATGAATACAGAGGGAAAGCCAGCAGCCCAGGCCAGGAGACAGACCCATATTGGCAAAGTCTTTGAGATCATCGAACAGGGATTTGGTGCAGAGGGCGGCAAGAAACAAAGGCAAGCTGAGCTGGGGAAATAACAATAAATAACAATATAATACTCTCTCCAGACTACTCCAGGGCCAGGCAGATCAAGTGCCACAAATACAGGGAGTGCAAGAAAAAACTGCATGAAAGGGAAGTGAGCTTCAGAATGCTATATCCTGCTAAACTGAAAATCAAACCCAAGGATGGAGTAAAGACTTTTGAATACCCCAGGAAGGCTATGGGTGAGTGATTATCTAAGGTTGCTTTTGAAAATCAATATAAAGACACTGGTTTGTGGGTATTTGGGGGGTTATTGTGTTTGGTCATTCTATATGTCTTCAGAGGAGCCTGAAAAGCTTTGTGGAGGATGGGTTGGATTTTACAATGTGGGTTTTAGTAAGAGCAAGGGTGTTACATTGATAAGTAAACATCTGCAATTTAAATGTCTCAAACAAATTGAATATAAGTTATTTTTCTGCAGGCTGAAATACAGGGGCAAAAATGTACTTATAAGGCATCCTATTCCCCGCTTAGTTGAAAGATCTGGTTAAAGTACATTTTTACCCATTATTTCATACAATCTCTAGGGATGTTCATAAATGGGCGGCTCTTAATTTGTCTATGGCTGAGAGGGTTAGTGTCGTTAAAATGAATTGCGTTCCCAATTACCTCATTCATTTCCTTCCACTAGAGGTTCCCCTTACGTATTTCAAATGGTTTGACAGGATAATAAAGACATTTATTTGGAATGGCAAATGACCCCAAGAACACAACCAGTAAACTACAAAGACCAGTTGATAGGGGAGGTTTGGGACTAGAGGTTTTATTACTATGCTTTTAATCTGGCCCACTGGTCGCTTCCTCCTGAGAGGGTCCCTCCCTGGTATAGTATTGAGCAATCTGTTCTTGCCCCATTGTCACCTCTGCAAAGTATGGCTATCAAACTGGCTAGAGAAGAAAAAGCACATCCAATAATTGCTCACCTAAAATTAATGTGGGCTAAAGTTGCCCAGATGTTTAATTTGGATTCCTATCAAAGGTCTCCTCGAGTGTCTGGCTGAATCCAAATTATGTATTGGTGAATCCCCTTTTTGTTGGAAGGATGGGCTAGAAAGAAATGGTTATACTGGGGTTCTATACCACAATGGTACATTGAAATCTTTTGAGGACTGTGTACAACAGGTTGTAATTCCCAGGTCTCACTTTTTCAGATACCTGCAACTTCGCCATTTGATATTGGGGATCATTGGATCTAGTACACCAGCTCCCAAAGCTGCAGAGTTATTAGAGAGAGCATTAATGAGCTATGGGAAAGATCATGAGGCGTCTCTGTGTATTACTTCATGATGATTCAGAGCCTGGGTAATGGGTCCGTTTCAGCGCTCAAGAAGACATGGGATTTGTAAGAACATTAAAACAATGTCAAGGGATGCAATGGGTACACCTCATTCAATTTAGGATTATGTATCGCTTCTACTGGACTCCCTCCAGATTGTTTGAATTGGGTTAAAAGACAAGTCTTTTTTTCACGAGACAGAGTCCGAGGAAGGTCACCTAATGCATGTTTTATGGGCCTGTGACAAAGTTCAATCATTTTGGGCCAGAATATATGATAATCTAAGATTTTAGAAACCCCAATTCTGTTCAACCCCAGATTATTTGTTTTAGGCGATGGATCGGTGTTAATGAGAGAAGAAAAATACATTAGAAGTTGGGTCCAAACTAGTATCTTGATAGGCAGACAGAATCTTCTCAGGGGATGGAAGACTGAGGGGTGCCTTCAGTCCAATAATGAGTGGCTGTATATATTAGAAAATGTGGCAAATACTTAACCTTTTTGGAGGGATCCTGAAATTGGCCATAATCTGTGGGGAGACGCGTGTTTTGTGTTAAGTGTCTTAATTTATGCATGGGCAAAAATATGTACTTGTGGTGTACTTTGTTGTTTTTCCATGGTTTGTTTGTTGAATTTTGGTTTTGTAGATTTTGTGATGCATAATATTTTGTATTCTGTTTAAGAAATAATAATAAAATGTTAATCAGAAAAACAAATCGACAACCAACACACGCACAGAGAAAAAGTTAAAACAAAAGAATGAAATCACAAAATAAGGAAAGACAGCCCGAAATAGCGAACGAAAGAACAAAACAAAGATAGACACCAAATAAGAAAGTAGTCTCCTTTAACGTTCAGCAAATTTCTACACAGCAGATGTGTTGCACAGTGTTGGAAATGAACGCGTGAGTGAGCTTGTAACAGTAGTCTTATGGCTCTGTTCTCCACCATTTATCCTCCGCTGACAGCCCAGTGTGCTTCTGCAACTCTGTCTCCCTCAGACAACGGGGAAAGGTCTAATGTAGACGATAAAACCACCCTCATTATAACTCTCACCCGCAGAGCGCTGCTACAGATCTGTGTGTAATTAGCAACACAGAGGGGCTCCCAACTGATAACCTGTTGGGGCCTCCAAGGGCCCACGCCCCCCCCCCCCCCCCCCCCCCCCCCCCTCAGTGCAGATTGAGGGGCCTCTGCGGTCCTCTGTGCTATTTAGTCATCTAGCAGACGCTTTCAAGCAAAGCGACTTCTAGTGAATACATGCCGTTAAGGAGCAGGTGGGGGGCTAGGCATCTTCCGCAAGGATACCTACTCAAGGCTAGGGTAAGGACATCATTGGGGTTTGAACCCTCAAACCCCCAAACCCAAACTCAAACCTGGTTTCATATAGGACAAGTCCTACAAACTCATTTGGTTAAAGGCCGTGGTGCAGGTTAAACACCACTGTCGATTAATGGGTACATAAAGCACTCAAGATATGTATATAAAGTTGGAAATGTCTCCAAAATGGTCCAGTTTTTGTAGTTTTTGGTAGTAACGGTTCTTTTTAACGCAATTCGGCGATGATGTCACGTGAGGGAGACGTGGTGGAAGGTAGCCTCAGCCTTGTACTAGAACTATGGTGTCTTCGTTAGAAAATTAAACCTGCACCACGGCCTTTAACTTAAAAAACACTATCAAAATACATCTGCTATTGAAATTATTTTAATATACCACCACAGTAGCGCTATGCTGCTATAAATGTAATTTTCAGTTTTGATGTCGGGACGTCCCTGGCAGGCGGACATTATTGTTTAACACATTGAATGTGGGGTAACTCCCCCCCCCCCCCCCCCCCCCCCCCCCCCCCCCCCCCCCCCCCGGGCCAGCTACTAAACATTGGCGAAACAAACCTATTTTAGTCTCAATAACAACATGCAACGGCGAAGGCTTTATTTCTTATTTCTCTTTAATTGTGGCAAGACCCACAATTAACATTTATGATGGCCCACAGCCATATAATTTCGAACCGGTCAGACGTGAGAGGGCGAATGAGGAATTGCCGAGAGCCGATGGCCGCCAAAGACAATGAAATGCATGGTCAGAGGAGAATGAGTGGAGAGTTGGTGAAGTGTCCTGGTGAGTTGCTAGCTACCATTTAGAAACGCAGCAACGAGCGCTGGAGCTAGTCTATGAACAGCAGTGCATAGGGTTGCCAACCGTCCCTTGAAAAACAGAATTGTCCCGTATTTAGAAACAAAAGCACCCGTCCCGTATTGAGCTGAAAAGGGACGCACTTTGTCCCGTATTACTGTGAGAGTCAAAAAATAGTCAGTAAAATGCCAATGGAAAATGAATAACAGGGCGCTTTATATGGACATTTACGGTAAAGTTGTTCCCGGGCCCTGTCCTGCTCTGTGACCAATGAGCTGACAGCATATTCACACACGAGTATGACGATACAGAATACGCTCATCCCATTGGTCAAGGTACTGTTGCTCACGGAGAAGATAGCGGAAGACAACAAAGCAGCATGGGTGATGCTGACAGTGACACAGACGCCGGCACCGCTTTACGGGGCGGTACACCTTCGAGCAGCAATGCGACGAGTACATCAACTACTGCAAATACTGTTGATAGATTGATAGATAAATATTATGTATTTATCTATTTATCTGTATAATCTGCTGAACAATCTCTTACTAGTCTCTCTCTACTCGTCTCTCAATGGTCTCAAGGCGGGCTTTGGTCTGTCGTCTCCCCGACGTGCCGTCATGCAATGCATTGTGGGGGAAATGAGAATCAATTGCAAACTGCTAAAATAGTAGCTACTTTTTCGTATTATATTACATTTTGTGATACCCAACAACATCAAATACAATGAATAACAGTTTAAATGTTTATTACCAACAAGCAAATGCGCACATTCGTTAGAAAATTAAACCTGCACCATGGCCTTTAAGCTGTCATCACATTCAATATGTAATTTGTGTGTTGTTCCCACCCAGTGCACACACACACACACACACACACACACACAATATGCTCACAAATATACACACACAAACAGTCATATTGTTCTTTGAGCTCAATTCAACTGGAAACATTTCTTGTTTCCTTGGTTACAGAAGAACAGCTGGAAATAATAGCCGGAAATAATAAATGCAGAGCAAATTATCCGAGCACCTGCGCATTATTCGCAATTTAAAACCAATTAAAAGTGCAGAAGAAGAGCGTTAAGTCTGTTGGGTGTAACATTTTGAAAACAAAGTTGTATCTTTTTAATGGAGATTTATAGTGTCTGCGATACTGTGTATCGATGAATCCACCCATTCACTCACTCACCCACCCATCTATCACCCATCTATCCATGTTGTTATCCCTCTTAACCATACACTCATTTACTCACTCACTCACCCTCTTCATCTACCCTCCTATCTATACTCCATCCTTCCAGGATACATCTATACATCTATCCATCCAGCTGGCATCCATACACTCATTTACTCACTCACTCACCCTCTTCATCTACCCTCCTATCTATACTCCATTGATCCATCCATCCTTCCACCTTCCACCTTATCCATCCATCCATTCATCTACCCATCATGCATCTAGCCATCCACCCATCCTTTCACCCAATCTCGTCATTCCACCCCATCCCCCCTGGTACCGTTCTTGCGGTAGAAGTGGACCTCTGCCTGGTACTCCTCTCGGCCCTCCAGGGCCTTCTCCATCTGCTGGGCCACCAGCTCACTGGTGTCACCGCCATACAGGAAGCGGCAGCTGCAGTTCTTCTGCATCACCTCCGTCCTGGCGTAGCCTGTCAGCTCGCAGAAGCCGTCTGAGCAGTAAACAATGGGGTAGCCACGGTGACCCTGGGCGTTGCCCAGCAGGAAGTTGCTGTCTGGAGTAGGAGGGGAGACAAGGGAAGAGGGGGGCTTTTTTTGTTTGTCGATAGCTCTCATGGTGAAAGGAAGAGCGCTAACTAGCAGGATATTGGCTACATGTTAGCTAGAATGGTATTATTTATATATTAGTGAGAATGGTATTAGCTATTATCTGGAAGGATATCAGCTTTAAGTATATTAGCTAGCAGGATATTAGCTATATATTAGCTAGAATGATATTTTTTATATATTAGTGAAAATTATATCACCTATTAGCTAGCATGATATTAGATTTATATTAGCTGGAATGATGTTAACAGTAGCCTAATAGCTATGGGTCTATATATGTTGGATGGGTAGCTCTGGTAAAGCTTTATATTAGATAGCAGGATATTAGCTATATATTACCTATATATTACCTAGAATTAGTTGTTAGGCGAGAATGATATTCACAGCTGATTTTATGATATTAACTAACCTGGTGTGTGTAAATGCTAGTCTATCCATGCTTGGTAAACTAGTAGTAGTTAACAAAGCTATAAGCTATAGCCTAGGTCATAGCTTATAGCTTTGTCAACTTCTCAAATTATGCAAAATTCAAGCCAACCAAAGTTTTGCAAGTTTATCAAATGAATCCTGATTCTTTGTGTGTATCTAGTATTTATTGTATTATATTTTATTATTGTATTCCTTAAGAGCATGTGGAGGGACAGCACAAGCATATTTATTTACAGATACAAATATGAATTTACAGTGTAGGATTTCAGTGTATGATTTCAGGACCATGGACAGATCCAGTGCAGTTTTTTAGCCAAGATCAAAAATGTCAACTTAAAAACAATATCTCAGAGGATCACTGAGTACGAGTAAGTTCAAGAGTTCACTGAATCTTACCACAGTTAGAAGATAGAAATACAGACCAACCAGCCAACACTTAGCCAAAGCCCTAGCACATCCGTTTGACACAATATTAGCTTTACATTTACACTTCCCCTTGTAAACACTTGGATAGCATAACAGCATACATGTAATGTATACATGTATCCTGGACAGTTGACCAACTTTAGCCTTAACATGTGGATGTTGTCCACTCCCTACAAGAGGACCAGAGAGAGAACACTCTACAGACAGATAGATCCACCCAGCGATCCAGTTGGAGAGTCAGACTGGTCTGAAATCTGCTATTATTGGTTCTGCTGTTTTCCATAAATCTGTCATCTCCGCATCCATCCATCTGTTCAACCATCCATCGATTTATCCATCTATCCATCCATGAATGCATCCATCTATCCACCCATCCATCTACTACCCACCCATTCAACCATCCACCTCATCCCATCCCTCCATAATAATAGCATACAACAGACCAGAACCCGACAATGGAGTGGGACAGACTGGTGTGAAATCTGCTGCTACTGCTGCTGGTGGTGATGCTGCTCTGGGCAACCAGCTCGCTAATTAGTAGCCCTCGACAGAACAGCGGTCCATGGGGAACACCCGTCGGGGTGACAGCCCCCCCTCCAACAGGGGCGTGTGCAGCAGACGGAGAAACCAAACCATCGCATGGCGTGCGACATCAGAGACAGCCCGCATTTCCTGTCACTCAGAAACACACAGAGGCAGCTCTACCTCCCCTTACTTCCCGCTCGACATAAAGAGGTTTGGTTTCAGGCTCCCGACGCATGTACAGAAGAGAAGCTTTGGGTTCGCACGTTGAGAGCGGGCCTTTGCGAGGAGTGATCCTCGTGAAGGCGGTTTGTTTCCGGAGCTGTGAATGACTGCCGATGTAAGGTGGCTGTCAGATCCAGCCTTTTACTGGTGCTTTTTTTTTTAAAAAGGGAACTGTACCTTATGTAGTATATTTCATTCATTTTGTTTTTTGTTCGGTTCCATAGGTTAAGGCAGTGTTGAAGTTCTGGTTTATGTAATATTGGCCCAGAATAGACTGAACTAAGCACCACTGAGTTACTGAGCACAATCTGAACTAGGCCAAGGGTAGGTACAGCAATACATCCAAGATACGGACAGCAGAGAAACACAAATACCTTACCACTGAACCCACTCCAACCCTAAGAAACACATCTATGTGCTAGGAAAACATTGTTATGAAAGAAGTCCTGGTTATTTATAAAACCCTGCCTCTAAGTTACATTTCCATTTAGCCGTTTGAGCTGACACTTACAATCAAAGTATACAAAATCTAACTTGGAGTAGCTACAAAAAAGTCCAAATGCTGCACAACCTAGTTTCTAAAAAAAAATATTACACAGAGTGCAGAGCAGCTTTATAGCTATAGAGCTTCATAGGCTGAGATTTAAATAAAACATGACAACAAACCATAATAATAATATTGATAAAACCACTGGGAGTAAAAAGATGAAAACCTCCTTGAGATGGAAAATCCTTTTCAGCGTAGGCTCTGAGAGGCAAATCTGACACTGGGCATGTCAAAGACTGATTAAAAATGCACACCTCAACCCCAGGGAATGTATTTGTTGGAGAGGAATACACACAACACTGTCGAGAGTTAACGCTTGTGTTGCAGGAACTAAAGGCCCCTATAATAACGACACCAAATGCAATTGGATCATTTTCTATGTTTCCCTTCTCCAAGTAAGCAAGATATCAGCACAATTACACGAGACAATCCTCCCAAGGACAGTGAATGTATTTGTGAACATGCTCTTACTCTCTCTCTCTCATTATCTTCAAGAACTAATCACCCACCAAGCCCCTCCTGGCCTGGACCAGGTGCCGCAGACCTCCAAGCTCTTCAAGGAATTTTATTTGGTGTGCTGGGGACAGAACTAGCCTGTTAACTAACCTGCAGCCTTATATTAAAAATGTATGTCTGCACTGGTATATTTATTTATTATACTTTTATTGTCGTTTCTAGCTAGCTTTCACAATAAATAATAAAGCCAGTTATACGTCGTTAAAATACATGGTTATAATACAATTGATTAATTGATTCAATGTATAAATGTAACATTTGCAGAAGTTGCATCCTGATGTTGAGAGGAGGGTAGCGAAAGTCATTCTGGGTAACAAAGGAAAATAACACTGGAGCAGGTTGCGGGAAGCCTGACATATTGCAAATAACAATACAGTACAATATTACACCTATCGGAAAAATTAACCCTGGGATGAATAGTAAATCGATGTTATAACAATGTCAAAGGGTTTTAGGCTGTAGTTTCACTTTAAGAATGATTGTATCTTTCTTCTTCGATCATTTCTTTTGAAAAAACGTAAGATCTTAAATTTCTTCTTGATTTTATTGTTTAACTTTAAGATAACAGTTTGCTTGTCTTAAGTTGTCACATTGAGAAGTTATGCCTGGATATTAATAGATAATATCGATTTTATCGTTTAAATTGTTTCTATTTACAATATTTCTTTCATCTCATTGTAAGGTGTTGTTACTCACTGATTCAAAATGTGCATATTATTATTATTATTATTATATAGAAAAAGATCTAGGCTAAGCTACTACACACTATGCTAACTACGCAATGTGTTTATCACTTGATTGATTTTCACTTATCCACACGCATGGCCCAAAAGCAAGAATACTGTCCTAAAAGCGCCGAGAGCGTTTTTTCTATCGCCTAGCAACGAACCCACTCTAGACCCCGACATTACTCGCCTACTACGTATCCAGGCTACCCTTACATCGTTGTTACAAAATGGCTAGAAACAGGCGATTGGCACTTGCATTGGCCCTAACTGACGACGAGGAGAATCATGTACCTGCATGTTTGTGGGTGCACGATATCACTCGGGGAAGGCAGCAGCAAGGTGCCGACCAAAATGTAGTCCAGGAGCTTCGTTTCGATGATGCGCGATTTGCGGCGTACTGTGATTGGTCAGCTGTCAAAAAAACGCCTGACGCGGGCGCTTTTTTCCTGAAAGTTGAACTTTTTTCAACTTTTTTTTACACTCGGTGCGGGAGAAAAAACGCAGAGAGAGGCGTTTAAAAAAACGCCGGGGACGTTTTCCAAAAACACTCTGCTACATAGGAATATAATGTAAAAAGAGCGCTGGCAGAAAAAAAACCCGCTAGGTGTGAAGAATGGAATAAAATAACTCCCTTGTGTGGTGTTCGGGTCTGTGGGACCCGTTTTCATTATTTATTAAAAGAAAAATGATACAATTAATTAATTTTTCAAACTCAGACTCACTGGCTTTGGCTCATTTTCTGTGAAGAACATATATCAGAATACATTTTTAATGACCACACACCGTACACCCCCCTACACATTTCTATTACATATAAGATGTCCGGGTCCACTGGACCCAGGGCTAATAGAAGTGTGGAAATTGATGTTCTGTGTACCTGTGTGTGTGTGTGTGTGTGTGTGTGTGTGTGTGTGTGTGTGTGTGTGTGTGTGTGTGTGTGTGTGTGTGTGTGTGTGTGTGTGTGAGTGAGAGAGAGTGACAGAGAGAGAGAGAAAGAGTGACTGTAAATGTGAGTTTCTGCACCTGCGGTTCCCACACAAGGTTGCAACAACATTGTTGCAAAATTCAAGCATCAACACTTCTTTCTTGCGGGAATGTTTATTTTCAAATTGGAGGCGGGAAACTATAAATATAGCTTTGCCAGTGTGGTTTCTTATCACAACCGATCAAGATGGCCAAAAGGATCTCTGCGCAGAGGGCCCTGGAAATGATTTTGGAAGAGAGAGAAGTTTTTGATGATGATGTAGAGGGAGAGGATTCAGAAGAAGAGGTTTCAGAATTTGAGGATCACATTTCTGAAAATTCAGAGTCTGACAGTGACTCTGAAGAAGATGATGAGATTGAGCATCAGCCAGTTCCAAAACGAAGACGAGCCACAGGACCAGGCCGTGAGCAGCCAGCCACAGGACCAGGCCGTGAGCAGCCAGCCATAGGACCAGGCCGTGAGCAGCCAGCCCCAGGACGAGGCCGTCAGCAGCCAGCCACAGGACCAAGCCGTCAGCAGCCAGCCCCAGGACGAGGCCGTCAGCAGCCAGCCACAGGACCAAGCCGTCAGCAGCCAGCCACAGGACGAGGCCGTCAGCAGCCAGCCACAGGACGAGGCCGTCAGCAGCCAGCCCCAGGACCAGGCCGTCAGCAGCCAGCCACAGGACCAGGCCGTCAGCAGTCAGCCCCAGGACCAAGCTGTCAGCAGCCAGCGCCAGGACCAAGCCTTCAGCAGCCAGCCCCAGGACCAGAACAAGACAGTCAGTATGGAGCAAGTGAGGAAATATGGATGTCAAAAAATTCTGAAATTGAATGGTCTTCTCACCCAAGAAAAGAGCCACCCCGCAAGGCTGCCAATGTGATAAGGATGCAACCAGGGCCAACGTGGATGGCAGTTACTCACACACAGGACATCAAGTCTTCTTTTGAGCTTTTCATAGATTCCATCCAGAAAATTATTCTTGACTGCACTAATTTAGAAGGAAGACGTGTTTTTGGAGAGAGGTGGAAGGAAATGGACCAAACCCATTTACATGCCTACTTCGGGGTTCTTATCCTTGCTGGAGTTTTCAGGTCCAAAGGGGAATCCGCAGAATCCCTGTGGGATGCAGAAACTGGCAGAGAAATTTTCCGTGCAACAATGTCTCTGGAAAACTTTCACATAATTTCCAGGATTATCCGCTTTGACAACCGAGATGACAGACCAGCTCGACGGCAGAGAGACAAACTAGCTGCCATCAGGACAGTGTGGGACAAGTGGGTGAGCCGCCTCCCCCTGCTGTACAACCCTGGGCCAAATGTCACCATTGATGAACAGCTGATGCCATTTAGGGGCCGCTGCCCCTTTCGGCAGTATATACCATCTAAACCTGCAAAGTATGGTATAAAGATCTGGGCTGCCTGTGATGCCACTTCCTCATATGCTTGGAACTTACAAGTCTACACAGGGAAAGCTGATGGAGGAGCCCCCGAGAAAAACCAAGGAATGAGAGTTGTCCTGGACATGTCTCAGGGACTCAGTGGACACAACATCACATGCGACAATTTTTTTACCTCGCACAAGCTGGGACAGGAGCTCCTAAAGAGGAAGCTGACCATGGTGGGAACAATACGGAAAAACAAGTCAGAGCTCCCACCTCAACTGCTGACTTCAAAGAACAGGCCTGTCAAGTCTTCCAAGTTTGCCTACACGGCTGACACATCCCTGGTATCCTATGTGCCAAAGAAAGGCAGGAATGTGGTACTCATGAGTACACTGCACGGGGATGGAAGAATCTGTGACCAGGAACATCACAAACCAGAGATCATCATGGATTATAATGCCACAAAAGGAGGGGTAGACAACATGGACAAGCTGGTGACGGCCTACAGCTGCAAACGGAGGACTCTACGCTGGCCACTGGTGATATTCTTCGACATGTTGGACATCTCAGCAAACAACGCCTTTGTCATTTGGATGGCACTGAACCCAGAGTGGAACAGAGGGAAGCTCCAGAAGAGACGCCTCTTTCTTGAGGATCTGGGAAAGGCATTGATGAGACCACAAATAGAGGAAAGACAACATTTCCCCAGAACCCCAGCCTCTGCAGCCATCGTGAGGAGGATTCAGGAGGAGAATGCTGGTGCCCTATCCACCCAACCTACAGAACCACAATCTGCAGAAGCTGAAGTTGTGAACACCAGCAACAAGAAGAAGCGGTGCGAAGTGTGCGGACCCAAGATGGACAGAAAAACACAATATACATGCATCAAGTGCAAAAAGTATATCTGCAACACACACACAGTAAAACTCTGCCCCTCATGTGTTGTATAGGCTAGTGGCTAAAGGCCATGTGTTCAATGGGGCTGATGTGTTGTCTTGACTGATATGTTTACTCTGTGTTCATGTGTTCAGCTTGTGTTGTGCACCTGAATGGGTTAAATTTCTTGAGTTCAAAGAAATAAAAGTCAGTAGTTTTGAAAAACATTGCTTCCCTTGTAAATTTGTTTCCACTCATATCTTGATTTTAATTGATTTTCTTTATTACGTTTTAAATAATAAGTTATAAATGTGATCTAACAAAGGTAAAGGGCAAATATTAACCATATATACTGTTTATACTGCTTGTAATTGGGATTAAGTAAACATCTGTTGAGTATTTTAACATAAAAGTGCTTGATTGTGAGGCATTAAAAACCACAAAATGCTACGGGTCCACCAGACCCACAAACACTGGCTGAGTAACAACAATATGAACACCACACAAGGGATAATATGACAATTAGGCCTACTTTTCATAGAAAGTGCAATAGAATAATATTAATAGTTATTAATATAGAATAAATGTAGGCCTACCTCTATCATCCCGCCCGCATCCGATCTTTTTTGGTACCGCTATTACGACAATTAGGCCTACTTTTCATAGAAAGTTCAATAGAATAATAATAATAGTTATTAATATAGAATAAATGTAGGCCTACCTCTATCATCCCGCCCGCACCCGCAATGAGCTTCCATTTGCATCGCGAGTGCAGACCTCTACTCCAAACAATGTTTTTCACAATAATTGATATCGGCACACATTTCAGTCAAAAACTAGGTGATTTTGAACCGGCCATGTGAATAAATGTTAGGCCTACACATTATGTAAAAGACAGGGAGCTCTCCTCATTTTTATTCGGCTCTCAGGGGGAAAAGGTTGAAACTCCATGCATCAAACAAACTCTGTGCGTGCAGGCCAGCAGTCTACTTAAAAATATATAAGAAGAAGCACGAATAAAGCTCTAGGACCTGAAATTTGGACTTGTTCGTTAGAAATCAATTTAATTAGAATTATGGACTGCCTTTGAATGAAGTTTAATCGGACTTTAAGTTGATTGAACAAAGTTTCAAGGTGTAGGCCTACCTTTTTTGCGCTGTGGAAGCCTAATTTAAGAACGGCGAAATAATATTTTTTGAAAAGGATACTCTGATTTTGTTATGAAGATTGTTGCTTTTGGATTTGATATGGATAGGCTAGTCCTATATATTACCAACTAGGGGCAGCCTCGAAGTTGGATGATTGGCTCTTTTTAGAAATTGTTTTCCCATGTATTTGTCACACCCATGCATAAGCTGCGTGTATGCTAAGTCCAGAACATATGGGTATAATCACATTAATTAATTAATTTAAAGTACAATGATAATGACAAATATTAATGGCCTCATGTCGGAATGGCAGGACGTTTGAAAAAAAGTAAAGTGCCGCTACTCAGACAATGGGGAAAAAAAATTGTCGCAGTAGTGGGACGCTTGGAAAATAATATTAATGCCGCCACTCCGACCACTAGACGTCAATGTCTAAGTAGCGGCATGTCGGAATAGCGGCATGTAACCACCATGTTGTAGTTCAAGGTTTGCGTGAAATACCAACCAAGAAGCTTTTTTCATTTGAAAGTATCTTCTAAACCCATGGTTCCCAACCTTTGACTTTAGGTGTACCACTATTGTCATCAAGACCTTTCATGGACCACCGCATATGCAAACGGTTACAAATAGATCAATACACATGCAGTGACTGAGCAAAGAGTGCCAGCGCCCCCCTTTATACACATAAATTAATGCTAGAAGTGGGAAACAGTGGAAAGAAAGAGTCTGCAACGCTGCTTAATGCTCCTGTGTGTTTATTTAGCAAACACAAATTAACACAAAACATCAATGGAAAACATTACACAAAGCAACACTATTGTTGAAATAATAACAAGCCATAGTACTTTATTTACTGAACAGAATGTATAATATATTTATTTTCAATTATCTATATATTTTTTAGGGCCACGGGGCAATTGCACCGAGCACTATTGTTATACTGTGGCTTTTTTCTTATCTTTATTCCTCTTCCAGACACATTTCCGATTCGCAACTAGTCAAACATGGAGGACAAATTACCGTATTGGTCCGAATATAAGACGGAGTATTTTTCCTGGAAATACGTCTGAAAAAGTGGGCTCGTCTTACATTCGGGGTCTAGACTTTTAAATGTCAATATACATTCACAACAACAGGTGGCACTGTTCTACAATTAGACTTCACTTCGATGGTTAATGCAGTTATTTAAATTTTGCTAGGTTACATACCGTATTTTCCGCCACTATAAGGTGCACTTAAAAGCCTTTAATTTTCTCAAAAAACGACAGTGTGCCTTATAATCCGGAGCGCTTTATATATGGATTAATTCTGGTTGTTATGGCTGCCGTAGTCAGGAGCGTCGCGGAGTAATACGTGCTTCACCATAATATTACAGTGTGTGTGTATAAAGACCCCAAAATGGCACCTGTCAAGAGACACGCTTACGTCGCGGACTTCAAACTGAATACGCTAACGTTTGATTTAGCGATATCAGACTGTGTTTTTTTTTACGTGTTACAACTGAACAAGGTTGGGAGTTATTGTGAATACGCTCATTAACATTTGAACAATGTTAAGAGTTATTGTGAACGTGTTTAATAAAGTTTGACTGACTGACTTATCTGACTGTTTTGTTTCGCTTAATGCGCCTTATAGTCCGGTGCGCTTTATATATGAAAAAAGTTCGAAAATAGACCATTCATTGACAGTGCGCCTTATAATCCAGTGCGGAAAATACGGTAGTTGTTTTGTCACTATGAGATGGATAGCCTAATTGGTATTAGAAATACCAATATACTACAGTTTATTTTCATTTAATTGTATTTAAATGTGACAATTTCATCTAAAATATAATGAAAACATGATTTTATTTAAAAGATGGAAAACACTTTTTTTTCTTGATAAAAACAAGATTTGGTCTTCAAAAACTCTTTTTCCAAAAATGAGTCTTGAAAAAGGGGGGGGTCGTCTTATAATCAGGGTCGTCTTATATTCTGACCAATACGGTATATATCAAAATGTGCGTCTTCATCGGGATCGGTGTGCTATTACTTTTCTTTTTTTTGACGTAAGTCGCAAAAAACTGCGAAAAATTTCCCATAGAGAATGAATGGGAGGAGGTAAAAAACGAAGACTTTTCGTACTGCCTACTGCTGTCTGCTGCTCCAGCATAATTTCACCTAGAAACTCAATTTAACCTTTAAACAGTAGACACAAGTCTTGTGTATTTGGTGTATTATTCCACGTTTTGATAGGTCATATAGTTTTTAATCAATCACTGATCAATGACCATGATCATTTTTGGAGAAATTATGAGATTATAATGGGTGTGTATTGCGAGGAATGTTTGTGTCAGAGTGCATGAAATCATCGGTTAGAGTGGGAGAGAGCTCAAAATAAATCCAGATTTTTTTCTCTTCCCACGCTGCTCCTGGCCACAATTTACACTCTACATGCATGATTTTTTCCAAATTTGTAGACATACTTGTTCTGTCTCTCACAATGTGCTCAAAAAATCACAGAGACTTACAGAATTTGAATTAGCAGCCTCTAAGTGCGGCCAGTCTGTCTCTGCTCCTCATCGACTCCAATACAAATATTTTCTGAGAGAAGCAGAACGGACCCCTGTTTTAAACTTGCAAGTGTCTCCAAAATATTTACTGTAGAAACACTGTAGAAAGACCAAATCGTTCAGGAAGTCCTTACAGTGATGATGGTCTGGTTTTTTTTCTGATAGGAGCTACCGTTTTGTCAGAATAAGCCCAAATGTGAGACTAGTGCAGAGGCAGAAAATCGCTCTTTTTCTCAACGTCTCTGTCTGCCTCAGCCTGGGGGGGCTATCTCGCGCACGTGCGCGTGATCTAATGACGGTTGATGACGTCGTCTATTGACAGTTGATACAAGAGGATTCATATTGGTCAGTTTAACTGGCCGCGAATTTTCTCGGGCTGTTGTCAGGCAAACCCTACAGATATCCCTCGTCTGATTGGACGGCGGATACAAGAGGACTCCTATTGGTCACTCGCGTGATTTTGTTGTTTGGCCAGGTGGGTCATGTAAAAACCCCCTTCGCGGATCTGCTCTTCCCCGTTGATCGTATCAGAGGTAAGAAATATGCTTTGTCTTTACAACACACCCGTTGTACACAACAGTGAGATTAGGTTTGACTTTGTTACTTACTGGCTATAATCATCTGAAATACATACACGGCCCGACTCCATTTATGATGGCGGCGGTACACGGGAACTGCTTCCGGTAAAATAAGCCATTTTGAATCTCAAATGGATCATTTGTTTATATACTCTTACACCAGTCAGCTAATACGGTACAGGGGGGTATACTACGAAGCTCGATTTGTGGGTTAGCGAGGTATGTTGCGCTCAAAGCCTGGGTTAGCTGTCCTACGAAAGTCGCTGTCTTTTAGCGTCGCTATATCACCATGGTAACCAAACCTGGTCGGGAGGAGGTTTTCAGCGGAGACTTTCCGATTAGATCGGCTTCTTAAAGCTGAACGCCGCTTTCGGGACAGATCCGATCCCTTGGCATTGCCTGAGGATATTCTTTATGAGAGATACAGGTTCTCATCAGAGGATATTCTGTATGAGAGATACAGGTTCTCATCAGAGGGTATTCGTTATGAAAGATACAGGTTGCTCATCAGAGGGTATTCGCTATTTGATCGTCCTTGTTGGACCTTATGTAGGCAATGCTACAAAAAGAAGCCGTGCGCAGTGTGTCTGTGTTTCACTGCGATTTGTTGCCACGGGTACATATTTGCATACAGTTGGTGATGCCGAAAATATAAGCAAGAAGGTGCCTTGCGCTACGCAATGTTGTAGCTGCTGCCCTAAATACACTGCTAAATATGTTCGTGGTGTTTCCCAACTTTTTGCCAACACAAACTGTCAAGTTGCAAATTATCAACTTGCAGGTAAAAGAAAACACCTGTTTGCGGTAGAGTGGCGGTAGCGCGTCGGTCTTGAGATTCTGCGTGCTGGGTTCGATTCCCAAGTGAAGTACATTTATGTGTAGTTTAATAAGTTATGTTTCTTATGTCATATGGAATACTTATTCATTAATGTTATGGAATTATCCAGTTTGGTAATCTAGATGGGGGTAAAAGGCATGATGATGGACAGGCAACATATGAACCCCGGTCGCTGCGTCAGCTGACGCAGCTGACGCAGCGACTATAGTAAATAAACTATAGTATACCCTATATATACTATAGTAAATATTGTAGTGTTTTTGAACCTTACTATAGTAGTTTTACTACAGTAAACTATAGTATACTACCAAAAACTGAAGTTTTATTATTATAGTATACCACATATATACTACTACAGTAAACTATAGTATACTACCGAAAACTGCAGTTTTATTACTACAGTATACCACATACTACAGTTTACTACATAAACTACAATCTCTTGCTATAGAATACTACAATTACGATACTATAGTACTATATATGGCATTACAATAACTGCATTATGCAATATTTTGTTGTTGTTTTAACTACTTTACCTAATGGATATTTTCAGCTGTATCACTTTTTGTTGTGCCCATTTTTGGTTACATGCCGCTATTCCGACATGCCGCTACTTAGACATTGACGTCTAGTGGTCGGAGTGGCGGCATTAATATTATTTTCCAAGCGACTATTTTTTTTCCCCATTGTCTGAGTAGCGGCACTTTACTTTTTTTCAAACGTCCTGCCATTCCGACATGAGGCCATTAATATTTGTCATTATCATTGTACTTTAAATTAATTAATTAATGTGATTATACCCATATGTTCTGGACTTAGCATACACGCAGCTTATGCCTTTGCGCAATTGGCCATCGATTAATTAATGTAGGATTAGCCTATCCATATCAAATCCAAAAGCAACAATCTTCATAACAAAATCAGAGTATCCTTTTCAAAAAATATTATTTCGCCGTTCTTAAATTAGGCTTCCACAACGCAAAAAAGGTAGGCCTACACCTTGAAACTTTGTTCTATCAACTTAAAGTCTGATTAAACTTCATTCAAAGGCAGTCCATAATTCAAATTAAATTGATTTCTAACGAACAAGTCCAAATTTCAGGTCCTAGAGCTTTATTCGTGCTTCTTCTTATATATTTTTAAGTAGACTGCTGGCCTGCACGCACAGAGTTTGTTTGATGCATGGAGTTTCAACCTTTTCCCCCTGAAAAATGTGTGCCGATATCAATTATTGGGAAAAACATTGTTTGGAGTAGAGGTCTACACTCGCGATGCAAATGGAAGCTCATTGCGGGTGCGGGCGGGATGATAGAGGTAGGCCTACATTTATTCTATATTAATAACTATTATTATTATTCTATTGCACTTTCTATGAAAAGTAGGCCTAATTGTCGTAATAGCGGTACCAAAAAAGATCGGATTAGGGGCATGTCTAAATAGAGGCATGTCGTAATGACGGGATGTCGTAATGGAGGGTTGTCGTAATAACGGGCTGTCGTAATAAAGGGCGGACCCCCCCATTTTTAACCAAAGCGTAGGCCTAACAATAATTCACTACACAAATTAAGCTTACAACCACCATTAACACAGTGTTTTCTACAGACTGCTAAAATACAAAAAATGAGAACAAAAGTTTAACATTCTTTAAACAGTTGATCATTTATTGTTTCTGAAATTTGGCAGCATTGTTCAGCTTTTGTCGTATGAATGCTTTTATGTTGGTATCAGTAATGTGAGTAAACTTCAACTTTGCAGCATCTGTGGGAATACACACACACACACACAAACACATACATGAAAGATGAGTATGAGAAAGAGGATATCAGAATAGAAAAAAACTTTTCTCAATTCTATATACCTACTTGTTATTTCAAAAAGGTCCTGTTTGGCTAGGCCAGGTTTTCCTTCTGTGCTGGATGACTGGCCAGTCACTGAACGGCTAGCCATATATTCTCTGGAATACATCCCGTGTAGGTCATTGATGAACTTCTGGGGGCTTTGGAAGGAGCAGCGCTCCACAAGTCCTTTTGGAATGACCTTTAATGCAAGTAGATAACATTACCACAAATCTACTTCAACATACAGCAGACTAGTGTCTTACCTCAATGAGCGCGTTTACATGCACACTAAAAAACTGATTACTGGCAATAATCGGGTAACTGGAATAAACCGTTTAAGGTGTATACATGCATTTAAGAATTCTGATATCCAAAACCGAACGGGTTTACATGATTTGGTCAATTGTCGGGTTTTTCTTCAAGTTCGTGACGTAAAATTGTCATCAAAACTCGTGGGATTTGGCAGACGCGTTTGTTCAAAGCAATGCAGCCTATAAAAAAAGTTGGCCATACTACATAATAGCAATTAGGCTAGGCTAAACACCAATGACAAATCAAGCAATAGTCTTAATAACGAAAATAAACAATGAAAATAAAGGAGAATAGCAAATAAACAATAATGTCCATTCAATCAATCATATAACAACAACAATAGCATGATGAGTCTATAAGGGAGAATTGTTACGGTACAAGAAACTGGGACCCAAAAGCTGGACACAGGGAGGCAGAGACAGGGTAAAAGGCAAAGGAATTTATTGGATGATCGTTCGGGGAGTCAGGCTAGCGGGGGTCTGGTACGGGGCAGGCAATCAGATGGACAAGGGCTAGACAGTGGACGGGTAGTCAGGCAGGCGGGGGGTCTGGTACGGGGCAGGCAATCAGGTGGACAAGGGCTAGACAGGGGACGGGTAGTCAGGCAGGCGGGGGGGTCTGGTACGGGGCAGGCAATCAGGTGGACAAGGGCTAGACAGTGGACGGGTAGTCAGGCAGGCGGGGGGTCTGGAACCGGGAGGTCGATCGTGCAGGCGGGGCGAGGGACGAGTAGTCAGACTGGCTGGTTGAGAATTGCTAGTAGGCTAGGGAAACAACGAACTGGCGCCGGCTGATTGAGGATCCCTGGCTTAAGTAGTGAACATAGATTAATAATTGCCCACAGGTGGGTTGCGGGAAGGAGGACCAGTTACGACCAGCAGCCACTAGAGGTGGGTGTTGGACCGTGTAGCGGGCCGTGGCGTAACAAGAATAGCAACAATGTCAACGGGATGTTGGTTACTTTCTGTTAATTTGTTACTGACGTTAGGCTACTTTGTCACGCGCAGTGGTTAGCTTTACGCGGTTAGACTGTGTATGCTACCAGCTGTTAGCCTACTGCTGTGAAGATGGTGTCGTTAGCATCGGTACAGGTCAGGACCGTCATAATGTGGATTTTATTAAATATAATAGCTCAGAAAACGACTGCCTTACTTCTGGCACTGCACATAAGCAGACAACGACGATACGAGTTTATACGTCAGGCAACTTCGATCAACTTTATCGGCCTTCCTCCACTCCCACCCAAGACTCGAGCCTGTTGAATGAGAGCCAGGAGCAGAGATTGGTGGCAAAGGGTAGTCCTAAGGGAATTTTCTGACCAGGAGTGGAGAGAAAATTTCAGAATGTCAAGGAGTTCTTTCATGAAACTGTGTGACATGATGAAGGATGTGATGAGCCCGGCCCCCGATGACGTCGCAGTACGTCCAGCCATTCCGCTTGAAATGAGAGTCGCAATTGCGGTATACAGACTTGGCAGCTGCGGAGAGTACAGATTAATCGCAAATCAGTTCGGCGTTCACAAATCTACGGTCATGAAATTTGTGCGCATGTTTTGTCAAGGCATGGTGACACAGGTAGCACACCTCCTGATAAAGGTACCATCCCTTGAAGAAGCCCTCGTCATAGCCCAGAGATTTGAGGCCAGATACCACATCCCTCAGATCATTGGGTGTGTTGACGGGACCCACATCCCTGTCCTGGCACCCAGTGATGGTTAAAGGGATTTTGTCAACAGAAAGGGTTGGACATCCTATGTTCTCCAGGGCGTTGTGGATTTATAGCTCATATTACCCTACTCCACCCTCACACTTTATTTATTTTAAGTTGCAGTAGTTTGAAATGATTAATTAGAAATTAATTCTAAAACATTTTTGCCACATACAGCATACATCCAAATAAACTCATTCAAACACATTAAGCCTACTGCTTTTAAGGTCACATTGTTGTGTTTGTCTGACAGCTTTTGGAGTGCCAGTTGTAAAGTCCCCGGAAGCGCCCATGACGCTACTGTGCTCAGGCATTCAGACCTCTTCAAAAAATCCCATCTTCTTCCTAAGGTATGTATGGTCCACTAACTGTATCACAGCTATAGTTACGTCCAAATTTGGACTGCTCACACTATACTGTTTCTGTCATTCTCTCCAGCACGTGAGACACATTGGAGGGATGCCAGTCAACTTTTTTCTACTTGGTGACCCAGCCTATCCCCTGATGGAATGGCTGATGAAAGGGTATCCCCACACTACTGGCATCACCCCTCAGGAAGAGTCCTTCAACTTCTACCTTAGTTCTGCGAGGACATCTGTTGAAATAGCCTTTGGGAGGCTGAAAGCAAGATGGCGTGTTCTTCTTAAGCGGAGTGATTTCCATTACACTTTCACACCTCTTGTGGTGGTTACTTGCTGTGCACTGCACAACTTCTGCGAGCGAGAAGAAGAGATCCTCCATTCCACTTGGATGGCAGAAGCCACGTCCCTGCAGACAAGCACACCCCAGCCTGCCAGCCGGCCATACCCTCCGTCACGTAGTACAGATGAAGCTGTTCGGCGAACCCTTACTGAGTACATGGCCAGCAATTTCCCACTTCGTAGACAGTGTGAATGCCCTACTTACACTACAGTTAAATGTGTTGTATATTACATTGAAATCATTTATATAAGCTATAGATGTATGTTCTAAAATATCACTTATTTAAATAAAATCTTGTTTTAATTTAAAAAATTGTTACTGGTTCTAAAAACATTTTATTTTTTGTTCTGCAATAAATAGATACATAGATATATAATAACTAAATAAACAACATTAACTAACAATAACTAACAATAACATTCAAATAGCAGTTTAAAACTAGCCTGGCTCCGCCCTCCGACGTACTTCCGCTCAATTTTCATTTCCCTTCAGTACTCTGTCTGGGTTTTCGGCATATTCGCGGGTTTTCTCCCGGTAAAGTTTTACCTGTCCAATCAGCGAACAGAGGGAGTGGCTGAGAACGATGACGTTGAAGTCGTGCGCTAGTTTGAGTTGTAGTACATTCGCCTGACATTTCCAATTGTTCCGTTTACTCTTAAATTCAAAGTACAAAACCTGCAGCTCTCGTTGACATCCATCTTCACACTCTACTCTGTTCATTGCAATGAGGTATCACGGATATAGTTGTTGTTGGTCTGGGGTCTGGGCGGCTACGTCACGTGGTTTCCGGTCGGTTCTGTCGCATGACATACGTCACGACCAAACGTTAGCGATTGGTTATGGCAGATTTGGAGTGGCACTGGGCAGATCCAATAGTTTTAAACTTCAACAGAGCACCCGCCTTCAGTTAGTTAACAATTGTCAATGGTGAGTGGCCAGACTCTCTGTACAAATGAAATGTAGTATGAGAGGCTGGTGACCAGGCTAGTTTAAAACAGGTTTAAAACAGAAATTCTGAAACAATAACAAAAAACCTGATACATTTGTGTAAACCTAACTACAGATGTTGGTAGACAACATTGTCTGTGTCATCTAGGTGGTCACTGTTTTGTGGTGGCCTTTGGTGGGAAATATTCTGGGGAGAAAAGAAAGAGTGGGGGAAAGAGTGGGGGCTGTACATTGGAGGAGGGGGCATTGGCATCATCCTCTGAAGACCTTCCAGCATGAGGGAGACAGCCCGTTCTGTCGATCTTGCGTTTGACTCCATCAGGGTCTCCATCATACGCTGCTCCTGCTGCTGCTGTTGTGCCATCTGGTTTGACATCCATTCCTGATGCTGATGCTGTCCTGTCTTTGTCACCCTAGGTCTCTTTACCTGTCTGGTGGTTGTGCCTGGAACAAAAAAAGGACAGGGTTAAAACGCATTAAGTAAGTGCAGGTATTGATAATGGTAAGGACAAGATATGTGGCAGTGGAAGGGGAGACAGGAATGCAGGAGTTAGATGGGACAGAGGGTAAAGTGCATGGAGTGAGGGAGGCGGGGAGGTGAATGTAAGTGGGGTGGGTAGTGGTGATGACCGATTTAGTTAAGGTTGGCAGGACTGCGCATGAAGGGAAGTAGAGCTTCCTGGAGGTGGGTCAAACAAGGGTGACTAAAGAGGGAGGTGGGCAAGGGGCTGTGTGGTAGCAGAGATGATGTGGGTAAGGGGGGTGGGATAGAGGGGAGGGGGGGGGGGGGGGGGGGGTAGAGTCCAATGTATGGAAAGCAGTGTGCAGTGTGTGGTGATGGGGAATAAGTATATAGTGTCAGGTAGAGTATGGAAGTGTATGGGGTGGGGGGGGGGGCTGTTAAGTCTAACGTGCTGTCATTTTGAGAGCAGATAGAGGAGCCATTTACTGTCTCCTACTGGGTTTATTACCCTATTAGCTAACTGGATATTGTTGTCACATGACTTCAGGTATATCTGTCTCAAAGTATGGGTGACGGGGAACTCACAGCTCTGTAACCATACAAATGTAGATCCCATTCACCATCAGCACATCACACAGAAGCTATTATTTCTTAATACTGACACATACCTTGTTGCTGGGGGGTTGACCAATCTAGTTCATCCACGTGTAGGCTTTCCACATCCAGACTATCCTCTGACACCACAGTGTCACTTGGCACTACGAATATAAAGTTCAGACAACCGCTTGGTGAAAAAGCCCGATAAACATGACGGGACAGCAAGGTCACTAACGTTAACGTTAACATACGAATGGATGGATGGATAGATAGATAGATTATTAATACCAGGGGAATTTCAGGCAATATCATAATCTTTGTCATCCTTGGTGTCTCAAAGATACTAGTTTATAAATCGTGTTGACATAGCATCAAAATTCAATACATATACATGAAGCATGCTAGCGTTACGCTGCTAATTGTTATGCTTACCTGGCGATGAGGCGAAAGCAGCAGTCTCATCAAAGCCGACGTCTACCCCACTCTCTTCAGCGTTAGACAGGGGTCTGCTGCCCAACAGGTGATCCAACTCAGTAAAAAACTGACATGTTACACGGTCTGATCCACTAGTCGCATTTTGTTTTTTAGCATCGTAGTAACTCTTCCGAAGTGACTTCCATCGACATCTGATTTGTTCGATGGTCCTGAGGTAACCCTCCTCAGCCATCCTTTTAGAAATTCGCTTCAATGTCTCGCTATTCCTGTACTTTCTGCCATCTAATAGATGTAAAATGTTAAGACTTTCCATCTCCGTCAACATAAATTTTGTCTCCTCCTCGGACCAAAAGTGGCTCTTGTTTGCCGCCATACTTTTTGAAGACTTCAAGTGACGATTTTGGTCGCTCGCGCGTTGTCAACAATCAACATTCGTTTTTTCGCACATGCGCAGATGTAAACAACCGAAATAAACCTGTTTAAGGTGTATACATGTCTGGAAGAAATCAGAATATTGACAGAAACCTAGGTGTGCGAAACGGGTTTTTCAAAAACAGATAACGGCAGTAAACCGATAATGAATATCGGTTTATTCCGTTTACATGAACACTTGAATAACCAGGTAACTATAAAAACCCGATAATAATCGTTTTTTTAGTGTGCATGTAAACGCGCTCACTGACATACAGTACCAGTAAAACGTTTGGACACGCCCTCTAATTAAATGTCTACATTGAAGATTTCAGTTTTTCTCCATTGTTTTGGCTCATTTCTTAAAACAGAAATTACATTCTCAAAATAACATGGACAAACCTCCAAACCACTTGGCAATTGTTCAAAATAGAATTGGATTTCTCATTAATTTCATCAAATTGCAAATGTCTTAGTACATGTCTCAATGTCTCACTACATCTTTGCAAATGATTAAGTACAGTGTCTGGACATCAACTGATATATGCATTTAGATTAACCAAGTGTACGGCTGATGCATTAAGAAAACAACGCAACTGAAACTAAGTAACTTAACCTTTACAAACAAAGTCAAACAGATTCTTACAGAGTGGCCCAGGGCCTCTGTTGCTGATTCTGGTGATGGACCTGGTGCTGGTGATGGGTCTGCTGTTGCTGGTGGTGGACCTATTGTTGGTGCTGGCGATAGTGTTGGTGCTGGTCTTGGTGTTGGTCTTGGTGCTGAGTTAAGAAACTCCTCCATCTTCTGCAAAACGTCTGGCAGCACTGAGCAAATAATTCATAATAGCCATTTAGCTAACATGTAAAACAGAAAAACCCTTATTGTGTAAAAAAACAAAAACATTTTCAACAATAGCATTACATTTCAATGTTGCTATTTTTGCCTTGAGATAATCGTTTTCTTTCTGCAGCCTGTGGTTGTTCTCTCTCAACTGCTCACAGGATGGGTTATGGCACTGAAAATAAAAATTCCATTAAAAAAGAAAAAACTGAAACTCACATACACCTGAGCAAATACAGAAGCCAGTTAAAGGGTACAAAGCTTACAGCTGATAGATTACAGGAATATATTGCTGTATCTATCCCTATACTATAGAGTTAAGAAATAAAAACTTTAATTGTAGGTAGAAAATTGAGCGCAGACAGTTTATTGTATTAGTGGATCTTACTTCATTCCTGGTTTCATCCATTGAGCTCAGCTGACATGATCCTATAACAAACAGAAGATATACATAGAGATAAGGGTTACATCAAGACAAGAATGTACAACAGAGGTCAGTAGGGGGGATGAGCCTGAGCTAGTAGACAATGCAGGCGGAGATGAATACTCAAATCTAATCTTGCTTAATATGCTTAATAAGTTGACAGATAGTTTTTTTTTAAATATATATCTGTAAGTCAAAGGCAAAGCAGGCCAGTTGGCGACCCCTGATGTACAATATGACAGACAACAGTAGGCTACATCACAATACAATAATTCACTGATGTTAAAACTTCATATGGGACTGGCTTTTCCCCCCGAAATTGCACTGTGCCTACTTCAGAGGCCACTGTTCCCACCCAGTTCGGCCTACCATCAAATGCTTGGCCTCTTTAAAAAGCTAAGACCTTGTAGTTTCTTAGGGAACAACAGAATAGCTGTGGGAAGTACTGGCACAGAGTTACAGAGGCTAGAATATTGTTTTTTATTTCTGCTGGACAACAAGCATCTCTGAACTGACCACATTTCAGCCCTCTAGGTCACTTGAGATGACTTAGAAACACAAGTGAGCCCTAGCACCAGGTCTTGTGAACCTGACTGACTAGACTGTTTAGATTGTATGTCAGGGGTTCTGATATAGAATGACTACACAAAATATGGAATAATTACACAAAAGTCTCTAATTTTGCATTTTCTTTGCTGCTTCAATGGGTGTGTATAAGATGGACTATACATCTGCACAACTAATATTGGATAAAACAACATGAATATTCAATTTCTATGGATTCCTGTGAATATTTCAGTACCCAATATGCTGCATCTACTTATTGCACTGCAGCTAGAAAGTAAGGAAGCACCAAAAGCGGAGGAGGGGGAGGAGGGCATTTTTTATCAAATTTATTTGAAACATAGTGAGATTAATCTGATAATGTAAAGCACTATACACAGATTGTACATGGAAAAGGTTGTCATATATGGATTCCTCAAAGTCCAAGCTTTCAAATGGTGTATATAGCAATATGGTGCATACAATTGATTCAGAATGTTGGGGGGAGGTGGGCCGTGGAAGGCACACTGATCAATAACAGGAAGCACTTCCATACGGTGAATATGTGTACATCACTGCACCAATACCTTGCTTTTCCAGTTCCATTAAGATGTCAAGACCTGTGTTTTTTCTCTTCTTCTTCTTCTTCTTCTTCTTCTTCTTACTTGTACACTGGCTTAACTGAGGATCCTTTAAATCATAATGAAGTTTAGTTTTTCAACGAAATGCTGAAACAATACATGCCAACACAACTTACATATGTGAGGATTTGGATTTTAATTTAACTCATCCACAAGGCAACACAGCAACATTTGTTAGCTACCTTACTAGTGTAGCGTCCGATAGCGGACGGTTAGGCCTACTTTGTTTACTAGTAACAATCTGCGTTTTGCGACATTTTGTAGCCTAGTGTAGCGAAAAACTCACTTCCCACGGCCCTGTTACTATAGAGCTTTCGCTAGACTAACAGCCTTGATTGTAGAGAGAAAGTTGCCTACCAGCGATACTACGTCGTCGTCGTCTGAAGAATATCGACCATTCTTCAATTTCCTTCCCCTTCCCTTTCTCCACCGGGCTGTCTCCATCGAGATAATGCCTCCTCTTGGTAACCAACTCCTCTCTGTTGTCTGAAAACAATGCCAACATTGTTAAACATAATGTGTGTTTAAAATACTAGTATTATTTTGGGCAAAATAAAGTTTCTCTCTATAAATCCACGCCGCGCCGCCCCCACACTGAGTTTCCATAGTAACGTAACATTTACATCTAGGCTGCTAGAGTCTCTAGCTTGCTAGCGAAGCTAAACAATCAACAACGTTTTTGAAACGAAAGCGTATACCGTGATATTTGAAATATTACCATATGTATGCACATATTTTAAATAAACAGTGAAAGGAGAAAATAGTGAAAGGAGAAAAAAAAACTTGTGTTACTTACCACTGACTGATATAATCCGTCCTGGACATGACACAATCCTTCCTTTTTTGGGCCAATTTACTTTATATGTTACAAACGGATCTTTTAAATTTACCTCCCCTGCCACCCATGATATTTCGCCTATGTCCACAGTCCCTTCATCGGGAAAGTCAAATAATGCATATTTTGTCATTTTCTTTATTTTTCCGTAAATCTATTCTAATGTTAATTTTAACTATGAGTTACTCAAGGCTAGACAGCGACACTTTTCTGAAATTATTAATAAGAACATCAACAACACTCGCACTCTATTTGCTATGGTTGATAAGCTGACAAACCCCCCTAAACAGATAGCTCCAGAACTCCTTTCCACAGCAAAATGCAATGAATTTGCTTGCTTTTTCAGTGAAAAAATCCAGTCCATAAGGTTAAATATTAACACAAATCAACAAAACAATAAAATAACGCAATCCCTAAGACCTCCCAGGAATAACTCAACTGCGATGTCAGAATTTAATACAGTTGACCAAAAAACCATAGAGGAAACAGTTCAGCATCTAAAACCATCAACATGCTGTCTTGACACATTGCCATCAGACTTTTTTAAAAGTATTGTGAACTCTGTCCAAATAGATTTGCGACAAATACTAAATAGCTCACTTAAATCGGGCACGTTTCCTAAATCCCTAAAAGTAGCTGCCATTAAGCCACTCTTAAAAAAGAGATCGCTGGATGCTTCCATGTTAACCAACTACAGACCTATCTCAAATCTTCCTTTTATAGCCAAGATCGTTGAGAAAGTGGTTTTTAATCAACTCAGCAATTTCTTGACTTCCAGTGGCCTCTTTGACAAATTTCAATCAGGCTTCCGACCTCACCACAGTACAGAAACAGCTCTTATTAGAGTGTTAAATGATATTAGGTTAATTTAAACACTGACTCAGGCAAGGTGTCAGTTCTGGTCCTGTTGGATCTCAGTGCTGCATTTGACACTGTGGATCACAGTATATTGTTGAACAGGTTGGAAACTTGGGCAGGACTCAGCGGAACAGTCCTAGAATGGTTCAGGTCCTACTTGGAAGAGCGGAGTTATTTTGTGACCATTGGAAGTTATGAATCCAATCGAATGGCTATGACATGTGGAGTTCCTCAGGGGTCAGTTCTTGGACCCCTTCTGTTCAGTCTATATATGCTGCATTTGGGTCAAGTTCTGCAGAACTCTAATGTAGACTATCACAGTTATGCAGATGACACGCAGATATACATAGCACTGTCCTCAGATGACTACAGTCCAATACAGTCATTGTGTCACTGTTTAGAGCAAGTAACAAATTGGATGAACCAAAATTTCCTTCAATTAAATCAGGACAAAACTGAGGTAATTGTTTTTGGCAATAAAGAGAAGAGGATTGCCATCAGTAAACATCTCGAGTCACTCTCTCTAAAAACTAGGGACCAAGTCAGAAACCTTGGCGTGCTGATAGACTCAGATTTGACCTTCAGCAGTCATATCAAATCCATCACCAAAACAGCCTTCTATCAGCTTAAGAACATATCCAGAGTGAAGGGTTTTATGTCTCAAACAGACCAGGAGAAGTTGATTCATGCCTTCATCTCCAGTAGACTCGACTACTGTAACGGTCTTCTGACTGGACTCCCACAAAAAAGTATTAAACAGCTAGCCTGGCAAGCCAGACCTACATCAGAAAGATGTAAGGTCTGGCGCAGCTCCATTGGCAGTGTGGGCGGGATAAACGGTTGTCTTTCAAGTTCCCTCTGCACGCAATAGGATAGCGCTACAACCAATCAGAGCAACGAAGAAGGTGACGTAGTCAGAGCAACGGCTCTGACTACGTAATTAATCAAAACTCCGAATACATATTTATTTTCGAGGAAAGACTTCAGTGCCGTTCGTTGTTCTTTTCTCAAATAAAATGTTAACTTCAACAAGTCTTGAAGAGTCGCGGCCAAAGCCGAGTCGAAAGACAACCGTTCGCCACCGTCGCAACTCTGTCGTCATGGTAGCCCGGCTTTCGACTCCGCCCCTCACGCTGTGATTGGTCAGACATACAAGACACACTTGGTGTTTCCAGCACCAAAAAGCGGACGGAGCTATGCTAGACTACACTAGCTGCCAAATAAATTTGCTGCCGCTAGGGGGTGTCTAGAGTTCTAGGCTATTAAACAGCTGCAGCTCATTCAGAATGCTGCAGCTCGAGTTTTAACCAGAACAAAGAGATCAGAGCACATTACTCCAGTTCTAAAGTCTTTACACTGGCTCCCAGTCAGCTATAGAATAGACTTTAAAGTTCTGCTACTGGTCTACAAATCACTGAATGGTTTAGGTCCAGAATACATGAGTGACATCTTAGTAGAATACAAACCCAGTAGGGCTCTGAGATCTACTGACTCAGGTCAGATAGTGAAACCCAGAGTTCAAACTAAACATGGTGAAGCAGCTTTTAGCTGTTATGCTGCACAACACTGGAACAAACTACCAGCTGAACTGAAATCCCCTGAAATCCCCAACTGTGAACATTTTTAAATCCAGGTTAAAAACACTTCTCTTCTCCTGTGCTTATGATTGAGCTTGTTCAAAGCACTTTGAATTGTAAATTTTAATTGCACTATGTCCTTTTAAATCATGATTTTATGCTGCTCCTATAGTATTTTATTTCTTTCTATTCTTCTGTAGTTGTTTTTATTTATTTATTAAATTTTATTTTTTTAGAAATTTTATTTCAATTCTTGTTTTATGTAAAGCGCATTGAGTTGCCATTGTGTATGAAATGCGCTATATAAATAAAGCTGCCTTGCCTATACCGCCATGTGTACAAACGCATTTGCAGCGCGTGAGAGGCTCGCGGGTTTAGTTGTCTGATAGTCGTCTTACTGCAAAATGTTGCGATATTTGTCCGATTTTTCTATACCTGTGCCAAAAACTACAAGATGGTACAGAGGTCAATTGAGAGCAGAGGAACGGCCAGCAGGTTCGACCGAGGAGGTAAGAAAAACTTGAATAAGAGCGTCTCCTTGCTTTGTCGCAAGTAATTCTCTACAACCTCTATTTGTCCACTGGCTTCCAGATTGATTCAAGGCCTACATTTGAAGCTGAATCTGATGACGGAGTTGATGATCAAATGAATACCCAGTCTATGGTGTGTACACACTATAACACAAAGTTAATTAAGAGAATGGATTTAAAAATATATATAACTGTACAATTGTAATTTAAGTTTAAGCTGCCACAAACAGCTACTTCCTATTTGCTGTGGCTATCCTAACCTCATTGGTCTATTTGGCTTTTCCAGATTGACTCTACATATGAAGCTGAATTCCCCTGTGATAATCCACCAGACCATGATCAAGTGTGTACACACACAAAACACAAACACAGCTAGTTTAAATAGAGAGAATGGAGTGGCATACAGCGTAGGCTACTTTTACTTTTTCCACTTTTTTACTCACACTTTTTTACTCACAAATGGACATTAATGTTTGGATTTTTTTTTATATGTGTGCATTACCTAAGTTAATACTAATGTCTGGTAAAATTTTCATGCGAATAGCCTCACTGGAAGTATACTTACTGAAAAAAATGTTGACGTGTTCAATACTTATTTTCCCCGCTGTAAGAGATTATGACAGAATTCTGCATTGATGTCCACTGATTGAGTAGCCTACTTTTTAAATTTAATGTTAATTGTGTGTCCAACCTTTTACTAAAATTACAAATATAACATATTTGATTGAGACCTAGACCCAGGAGACTTGCTCATGTAATTTTGTTTGGTCAGACACATTTTTTGCATAATAACTCGAGAACCGTGGGTCTGGGTCTGAACATGCACAGAACTTCACTGACACTCATTTTCAATTTAA